>VUQK01012499.1:0-13736 GCA_015106715.1 Bujurquina vittata
TCTTGATTCATGTGCGCATATTACGCGAAGTGACGCTATAATCTTGGCGCTGTAAAGTACAGTTTTCGAATCGACGATTTTTCCATGTGACTTGAACGTAGCACACTGAAAGGCCGCCCCCTGTATTTTTAGTTTGCGGCCGCCATTTTGTTTTAGTCAAAGTGCGGCTGAGGTATTCGACGAGCAGGGTTGTGTATTGTGAAAATTTTAAAAAGCTTTTTTACATTGAAACTGGTAATTTAACATCACACGCACTATTTACATACATACCAGTGTTATAGGTTATAGGCTGTTATATTGAAGTGTTATGAAAGTGAATACCACGGTAATAAACAGCCGTCTTCACGTTAGCTTACGATAATCGTCGCAGGTTTCGGTAGGCCTCTGTTATCTGAAAGAACATAATAATTCGAATTCACATTTGATACATCAAATTTTTAAACTAGAAGTGAGTTAGCCAGACTAACTATTAATCTAAATCATCATTTTCGTACAGTAGTGTTTTTCCTATACGACTGGGAATCACACGTAGTTCGTTCCAGGTAGATTTGAGCCACTTTTTCCATAATTCAACAGTAAGTATGTGAATGCTTTCTTTGCTGTGTTGGTTTCCAAGCATTAACTTTACATACAGAATATTGATGTTAGGTAAAATTCTTATTAGCTGGTTTTATTTTGCTCAAGTTTGTGACTCGTTTTTACCTGGGTTGTTAAGTTCAAGGGTTTTTTGTTACAATCAAGTGCATTTTTACCCATACTTAAGATGACAGTCGTAGTTAAGAGTGATTAGACACAGAAATCTTTGTTTGTCGGTGACTGAGGAAAGAACCATTCCAGGTCTTCCCTCCACCAAACTGTAAATGTGTTTTACATTAGACACTTGAAATTAACAAGTATGTAAGTGTGTCCATTCTTCTAGATTCCAGATGTAATCAGATAGCAGTTTATTCTGGACAGGATTGAGAGCACGTATGTCTTATGTTGTTCCTCTGTGTGGAAATGTCTGCGCTGTTTGTCTTGTCTGTTTTTCAATAACCAATTTTCAGGTCCCTGTGGAGTGTTTTTGATCAATTTGTAGTTTTAAACCCATCTTCTTGGCCCTCTTTGGTGATCCCTGGATACGGATAATTTGCCCCCATGAAAATACGTTGGCAGAAGATTTTTTTTCTCTCTTCAGTATTTGGTATCAGGAGATGAAAGTCCTGCTCAGTTTTCCCCACTGCCAGCCCTCAAATGTTACCAAGTGTGTAAAATACCACCAAGTCAAAGAAGAAGCTGAGGATTTCTTTCTTTTTTTTTGTCTACCACCCCACATTTCTCAACTTTTTTGCTGTATGAGTTGAGGGCTTTTTTTACCCCCTTTTTTTGTGTTCATGCTGTTTATGTCCCCCTATTTATTTATTTCCAGAGCCAAACCAGTTATTATTAGTAATATTTTTTTAAAAAAATCCCCAAAGGACTCTATTGCATCAGCATCAGTAATGTTTAGCAGTTTGGCAGAGATAAAGATGTCTCAATCAGAAAAGGGATGTCGTAGGAAGACAAGTGTCACTGGGAGACCCACCCCACTTTTCCTCTTATCTCACGGATCAAGTGTTCCTTCAGGACTTACGACCGTGGAGACACCCTACCAGCTGTGCACTCAAGAGGGAGACTACTTCTCTACCACCTCAGGTAAATCAGGAGAAATGCTGCAAGTCCACACTTCAATGATATCTTGATTGTTTGACTTAAAATCCACTATGTTGATTAAAAATGTATCAAACTGATTGTTTGTGTTCAAAGCTCATTGATGAAAACCGCTTTGGATTAGACCTCTCAAGGATCTTTTGGGGGGTTTTTTGTTCTTTGTCACAAGCAAAAGCGATGCTCCAGTGAGAATCTGCAGTAGGTAGCGCTTTGGTTGATGTTCTGATGTGTGCCACACCGAGGCTAAAGAGCAGATTGCTATAAAGTACCCTGCAATGAACTTACTACCATTTCGAGCTTCAGACTATGTGCTGGTTGAGAGGCTCATTTGAGAGGCAGCTGAAAATATTGTTGATTAACTTATTTGTTATAAACTACTTTGCATCCACTTGCTGTGGCACACTTTGAGATATTTAAATATTCACTTGAATAGTATCCAAAATTTACTATAGGTGTTCATTTGGCCTGAGATATGATGACTAAGAAGCCCACGAGAATGATATTTTGCTTCTGTGCTATGTCTTGCCAGGGAGATTCCTGTTGGCCCTGAAGAGAACCAGCTGCCGGGTTCAGAGGTCATAACCTTATTACCACCACCGCTGAAGACACATACTAGCTTTACTATGACCAGCCATGGAAATGACTGCTACTTCTTTTACTATTCTACCTGCACTAAAGTAAGCAAACACACGTTGGGTTAGAAAGTTTGTGGTGAACAGAAAGAAGAGTTTGAGCTTATTGTTTGTTTGTGCAGGGAGACAGCTGTCCGTTCAGACACTGTGAGGCAGCTATGGGCAATGAGACGATCTGCAGCCTCTGGCAAGAAGGACGCTGCTTCCGTACTGTCTGCAAATTTCGCCACATGGAAATAACAGTAAGCCAAATTTTAAAAGAAGACAATTTTTGAAGCTGTGTGTGTCTTGAATGGCCACCAATGAAGGCTTAAAAAACAAAAACATGTCTCCCTGGAAACCAGGAGCTCCACTCCTGATTGTGACACTCAGTGCACTGTAAAGGCAAACACCTTCTTTCACTGCTTCTGAATATTTTCTGTAAACACAAGGCGAATTAGAAATGGTAACCCTTTCTTTGCATCAGAGATCTTACCTACATTGTTTTTCAAAAGTGTAGTTAGAGACCATAGTGTTAATAAAAATGAAGGATTATTGCACATTTATTGTATTTGTTGTTAATTGCACATGAACATTATTGCACTTGTTGTTTAGGTGAAATGAGTAAAACAGCAATTAGTCTGCTGAGGGTCATTGCTGGTTTTAGAGTCTGACAGCAGCAGGAAGGAAGGGCCTACGATGACGCTCTCTTACACACTAAGCAGTCACTCACTGAAGGAGCTGCTCAGTGCTGCCAAAGTCCCATGCATGGGAATGGGAGTTGTTCCACAGCATGGATGCCAGTTTTGCTTGCCTCTTCTTGTCTTCCACCACCTGTACAGGGTGTGATACTACATTTCCACTACAGAGGTGCCGGTGCTCGTGCCAGTGCTGATGCTGGTTCCAATGAATCGGCGAAACGCTTAAGAACGGGTCTGCGTTTCCATCGCTCTTTGCGATCTGATCCTTTATGTATGAGTGTGGGTGGGTCCTCGTCTGTAAACAGAGGCCAAAGGGCACAAATGTGGGAGAACATGCTGTTGTGCTGCAAACATATTTTACAGTCCAAACAAAACTACTGCAGCATCTGTGTGCAGCACAGAGGTAACACAGACAACGATCACGAGCAAGACAACAAGTATGCACTTTGCATCCTTTTATCTGTGTTATGAACTGATACAGCAAGTTCAGCCTTAGGGCCCAACCTAATTCACAGCCATGAAAATCGCATAGCTTTTCTCATGTAATACACAGCATGCAGTGAAATAGCGGTAGAAAACTTTATATTAGCAGAGTCGTGTCCTTCTGCTGCTTTTGTCGTGCGTTCTTGGTTCCAGAACAGCTTGCTTGCGGTGCTTTTTCGGTCGAGCAACGAGTGTGTTTGCTTTGGGGGAAAATAAAAAACTGTTCAAACAACGGCACCCAGTCGGTGGAAAAAGGGCGTGAGTGACATCCCAAGACAGAGACAGTCCTCTTTAAGAGTTGGTTTAGTCTCTTCCTGTCTGCTGTCAAGATGCTGCCACCCTAGCAGACCACGCCATATAAAATGGCTGATGCCACCACTGAGTCAGAAAAAGTCCTTAGGAGGTCCCTCTGTACTCCAAATGACCTCAGTCTCCTGAGTAGGCGGTATTTATGAATTTTCAAAAGGGAAAATAAACTTTTTGACTTTGAAAAAAATTCATTTTTATTCTCCGTTGACATACTAGGAATATTTGACACATCTAATTGAGAGTTAGGAGCCTGTCTTCTCCATGCATGCTGTTACATGATGTTGATGTTCTTCATCAAAACAGAAAAATCGAAAGGAGATCCCTTGTTACTGGGAGAAACAGCCAGCAGGCTGCCAGAAGCCACATTGTGCCTTCTACCATGAAAAACCCCGCTATGTAGAAGGTGTTTTGGTTCTACCTGATAAGAGTGAGTGGAGTTACTTTAAACAGACATACCAACATTTTATCATTATTTTACCTTCACTGCCACAAGATGGTGATGAAAATGGCTCTTATTGTACCAGGTGTGAAGGACAACGAACAGCAGCATGAAGAACCAGTTCTCCCCGCAGTCGCTCCTCTTCCCACCACAGTCAATCCTCAGCTCAGAGGTGTCATCAAGACTGAAACTCAAGAGCCAGTACCAAGCCCTACCCATCCACCAGTGGTGATTAATCCAGCAGATGATGATGAGGATGAGGATGGTGAGCTGGATTTGATTTTAAAAAGGATTCATTTGTATAATGTAGTGAGCTTTTTTTGTTTATTTGTTTTTTGTTTTGTTTTTTTGATTCTCATCACTGGTGTTTTACAGACCAGTTCTCAGAGGAGGGAGAGGAGGGAAAGGGTGGCCCTTCTCCTAGAAAGCTACCAAAATTAGGTGACAATGTGCAGATACAAGCTCTTGAGTTATATTTTATCACAATTTGATTTAATCCTTGAGTCTCCCAAATCCCATAAGATCTTTATTGAGATAGTGTTTTGTGTTTACAGATGATTCACTGAACTTTGGAGTGAGCACCTTGGAGGAGATCCGGCTAAGGAAAGCCCTGAAGGCCAGCATGAAGAGAGCTGGTTACCCAATCCAGACTGCTGAAACATCTACTAATGGAGAGAAAGAAAACATCCACACATTTTTTCAACCAGCAATTTTTGACTCCAGAGATGGTAAAAAAAAAAAAAAAAAAAGAAATTGTAAACTTTGAAATGATTAGAAATTCAAAGACTTCCATTCCTATCTGTGATAGTCTGGCAGCTTAATCTCTAACACATGAGAAATCTGGAGAAATGCCACCACCAACTTAATGAAGTTCAGTATCCATGCTTTGATGTCAGTCATGCCAAATGTTATTCTGCAATCCGAATGTCACAGCAGAAAGCAAGACTAATGTCATGCGTTTTCCCAATCTTTGTTCCAATTTGGTGAGCCCATCTTTCTGTATGTTACTGCTGTAGACCATCTGCCATATTGCCATTCAGCTAAAAAAATATTGATCTTGTATTTGGTCCATATTGCCCAGCCCTAATCAGCAGTTTCTGAAACACTCAGAGCAGTCCATCTGAAACCAATAACCAAGTCATATTTAAAGTTAAATCACCTTTCTTCCCCATTTTGAGGTCACCTTGACCATGTCTGTATGACTAAATGCATATGCCTTGGCTGATTAGATATTTGTGTTATCAAGCAGTTCAACAGATTTACTTACAAAGTAGCTTGCTAGTGTAAACCATATTTTAAACTTGTAAAAAATAAAAGCATAGCC
Organism: Bujurquina vittata; assembly: GCA_015106715.1. NCBI lineage: Eukaryota > Metazoa > Chordata > Actinopteri > Cichliformes > Cichlidae > Bujurquina > Bujurquina vittata. Next base: position 5,557 of record VUQK01012499.1, read on the forward strand.
TCATACCATTCCTTTTTTTCTGTTCTCTTTAACTCTAGACTCTCTTGTGTTTGAAGAAGCTGGGAGAGCAAGAGTCAGTGTGACTGAAAGACTTGGGAGAAAGATTAACAACAGTGGTAAAATTTCTCTTTTGCTGTAATTTTCAGATTCCACTCTGAATAAAAATTTAGAGATTAGAACTTCATTGTTTGTTCTTGATGTAGATCTAAGAAGTGCAGAAGGTGTCCCTCTGAAAAGGAGTCTGGCTGAGCGTTTGGGTAGGGTCATGGACATGGACCAACCAGCCACAGCTCCCCAGAAAGGTAAGTACTGTAAAACCTCAAAACTAGCAAACGAGTATTCAGTGAGTGCCCGCTGTGGCCTTATAATATGGTTGTATTGTGATGGCATTCACGATCGACATAATGAAGACTTGTCTTCTGATTTTTCAGCTTTAAAATCTGCAAAGGAAAGACTTGGATTGCTTTGTGGTCCTGACGCAGCCACTCAGTCAGGTAAGAAGTTTGAGTTACATTGATATTGATTGTCGAATAATATTAATCATACCCATCAGCTATAACTTTTTTGTGTTGCAGCTGTGAGCAGTTCACAGAAAGTTCCTGAGCAGATCCATATAAAAACTCTTGAGGAGATTAAACAGGAGAAGGCAGTCATGTCCCAAACTGAGAGCCAGAAAAACGCCAAGGGCAGCAATGGCAAAGCCAGCAGTGGGATCAAGCGAGCCATCACTGTGAAAGAGGCCTCCATCGGAAATGTCAAAACATTTTCTGAGATTCTTCGGAACAAGAAAAAAAGGCAGGAGGAGGAACAGAAACCCTGCCCTAAGGTCAATCGCACATGTGAGAAAGCTCCAGGGAAGAGCAAGGAAGAGTCGGACACAGCTGAGCATGGACCTGAGGTCACAAACGTGGGTGAAGTTAGAGTAAAGACCCTGGAAGAGATCCGCAGGGAGAAGGCAGCAAGGAATCAGGCCAAGGAGGCAGTGGAGGCTGAAAAAAGGAAGAGCTCTGATACTGAAGAGAACATTGCCAAGAAGCCCCGCCTGCTGCTTATTAAGAAGCTGGCTCCCCAAAGTAAGGCTTCACATAGTAATTTAACACAATTACTCATTGACTTTGTATACACAGTGAATACCTTGAAATTTAGTGCACTTCTCTAAATTTGCAATAAATACTGAATATATATATTAAAAAATTAATTACAAGATGAATAAATTAAATTAAAACTAAACACAAATAGAAAAGTAATGCCAGTTATCATAACTAATAATACTAAGAAGAAATAAGACCGATATTTCCACAGTGATGAACAGGCCAATCAGAATCATTGCGGGGTGTATCGACCCGACCTGTAGTTGGGTTTCTTGAGAGGTGCACGTAATTACGGTGTAGATTTCCCACTCGGTTATTAACAGTAATTAACACATAATGCATCTTGCATAAGCCTATATGCCAGCAACATCACTGGCCACTTACGTAGGTTACATTGTAGGCCCTGCAAAAACTGAACGCTGTAGCACAAGTTGCAGCTAAGCGTGTACTGGCAGAGCTTAATCATTTTAATAATAATTTTTTTGTTTTTATAATTGGAGATGAAATCGGAATTGAAATTTGATTCATTACACAGCCCTACTCTGTGGTAATACAGGAAGAGCAGGTAGATTTGTTACACCCTGTGTTTTAAATGTCTTTCTACATGAATTACTGTTAATATAGTGCTTTGAGTGGTTAACAAGACTAGAAAAGTGATGTGTAAATGGGAGTACATTACGTTAATGTGAATTTTTTTTCTCTTTTTTGAAACACTAACATGAATCTTATGTTGAACATAGGTAGCATCACAACAGAGAAGAGTGCTGAAGTGACAAAGAAGCCACAGGAAACTCCAGCTGTTGTACCTCAGGTATTGACTGCAAGACAGTAGAAAAGGCTGTGGTTATTTATCAAACAGACTGTTTTTAATGGTTATTTTCCTGTGTCTTTCTAGACCAGTAACTACATCAAGGTCAAGACCTTTGAGGAGATTATGCGGGAGAAACAAATTCGAAAGCAGGAAATGGAGGAACAGGCCAAAGCAGGAGCAACTGAAGAAGAGCGTCCTCAGAACCAGAATGCTGGTGTTACTCTGAAAAGGAAGGTTCCTTCAAAAATCAGTCTTGCGTCACCGTGCTCCTCCTCTTCACCTTCTTCCACAACTCCAGCTGCTGATTACACTCAAAAAGTCCCTGTTCGTAAGCTAGTTCCTCTCAGATCAATGGCTGCATCACCCCTGAACAGCGTGGCTACTCCTGAAACAATAGCTGACATTGTTACCGTGCCCTCAGTCCCAGTGAAGCCAAGATCTTCACCACAACAGGCTGGGACCAAGTCCCACTGCAGCTCCAGGATGGTCCCAGACAAGAAAACACAGATTTCCTGTGCACTGTCACCAGTCACGCAGGCTCTTGTGGAAGCAACCGCTACTGCTGATGAAACACTGGACAATGATCAACAGAAATCCCCAGAAAACACTGCAGACACTAAAGGTACCACATCGCTAATGCTGTCGTACATGCTTCATTTTGTAACCCGTGTTTTCTCCTGAGCTCAAAGTAACCAGCTTAGACTCGATAGGTTGAGTCATACCTGGTGCAGTCAGTACAATCTGCATTGGTGCACTTTGAAAGGACTTTTTTATTGTTTTCTTAAAGAGGCCACAGTAAGCTTGGCATTTTTTCTCCAGATTTTTGTGGTTGTAATTCATGTGTAAAGTTAATAATGACAATGCAGTCTGACCTCAAGCCAAGCCAACTAGCAGGTTTATGCTGCAGGTTTGAGTTAAACACCTTTCCATACCTAGGTATGCTTTGCATTTTGGGATGCAGCACAGTGCCATAGACATGCAGACAGAGTACAGTTTTACCTGAAGTGTTGCCTAGATTAATATGAATGTTATGAATAAATTCTTCACATTATCCACTAGTCCAGAACACTGCACCTTCTTTGCTTTTGTTGCTCCTGCCAGAACTGTACAGGAAATCTTGTGTGACCATGACATGAAACTGAGCCAACTGAAGCATTTCATCAACATTACTTTCTACTTTCAGTGAGACCCAAACTGAATGTGAAACCATCTGTCATGAAGCCTGCGGTGCAGGTGAAGCCTGGCCAGAGGAGGAGGAGAGGAGAACAATCTGCTGTAGCTGCTGTTAAACCTCTGAACAGCCCCTCTGCAGTAAAGGAGGAGCCACAGCAAGAGACATCACACCGAGACACACAAGTAGGTTGGACGTGTGTTTAGATAATTTGATGCGGTTGATATTTATCATATATTTATACTCAGATAATCCTGTATAGAAACATGCAAAAGAATCATGTCTGTGTAGATTCTCAGTCATCCAGGTCATGATAGTCTCAAGAGCTTGAAAAAAAAAGTGACGACTCTATTCTATTTATTAATTTTTTTCTGAAGACATCTTACCTCTTATTCAATAGGCTTCTTCAGTTTTAAAACCAAAAGGTGGAAAGTCCCAGGTATTTAAACCTTAGTGGGGAAGTACATTCTTTCAAGGATGCCTACGTTCACATTTTTGACTGGGAAGACAAATGGTTTGAAAGAGGAGTAAAAGATGCCATCTGTGTCGACTGTGAGTGACCAGCATTGAACAGAGGTAGAGGCTTACAACACTAGCTGTCAGTCACATACAATGCAGTCTTGAGATCCTTTCCCAGGTGCCTCATTGCCCACTCACACCTTACTTCAGGTGACCTCAACAGGTCACATGATAGGGTGGTGGTTTCACCCGAAACCCCTGTTGGTGATGGCTCACGCCTCTTTTTACACCTTAGCTCATGTGATGAAGCACACGATTAATAGTCGGTCAACAACCACCTCCAAAGGGAACAACCTGGGACTCGCTACATTTTGGTTTTCGAACTAAATAAGCCTTTTGGATAAGAGCTGAAATGTCACCTGTTTTCAAGGTGATGGGAGATCTAACCAGTCATGTTTGTAAATTTTGTTCCCCATTGTCAGGTGTTCTCATCTATCAGTGTGGATGCTCAGCTGAGCTCTGCTGTGCCCTGTAGTCTCCTCACCCAGCTGGGGTCTGGCTCCAGCTCCAGCCCATCAAGTGAGGAGCTTCAGACTGTCCCAGTCTTCAAACAGAATCTAGGCCAAGAAAGCAATCCAGCCATCAGTGGTGCTGCTGCGAAAGAGTCCTGGATGGTCCCCCAAAGGTAAAGGGCTCCAAACTAAAAGATAATTACAGATGGAAAAATATATAAAACAGTTATTGAGCTGCACCTATGTCTCCAGAGACAAAGCAAAACAGAGGTTACCTTCCATGGCAGCATCACTGCAATGCTGAGCATTTAAAACGCCGCATAAATACTGTGTTAATGTTTGTACAGTAATGTTTCTGTTAGTTAACCTGTCGGAAACAAGCTCTCATGCATGATGTTTGCTAAGCGGCACCATTTCTGTTATGTTAGCTAATGAGTGAAGGACAATAGGAGCAGCTACGTTGTCTGCTTTCTTTTTTCTTTCTTGCATTAATATTAGCATTCGTTATGAATAGTAAATCTCTTCATGAACTACCAATTAATTAATCTTTAGTTGCAGCCAGATCTTCCACACAGCTTAACCACAGATTAACTTTTCATATGTTATACGTTGACAAAAATATTGTATATATTTGAAATATATTTTTACAAAGTCAAACTTATCCTTTAAGTTCAAACCAAATAGTTAACCCATCACTCAAATGATACTGATGATACCACATGTTGTTTTGTAGAGATGGATCAATTGCGATTTTCTTGGCTAACAGTTCCGATAGTGAACCACTAAAATTCTCAGCCTGGCACAACACTACCTCAGCCCAGCACAGTGCCGGGCAATCGCTGGTTGGTAGTCTGACTGTGCCATTGTGCACATGTCTCACATGCATTAAATGGCTCATATGTGAGGCTGACTAGCCGGTCACAGATCAGGTCCAAGAACGCTGGAAATTGCATGATTCTGACCTCTAGGCAGTTGATCGGTGCATCTCTAGTTGTTTGTGGAGATAATTCCAGTAATAGTTTGGAATTGCTGTAAAAAAATGCTCAGTTTGTTTGCATGAATGCAGCATTTAGTAACTAAGTAAATAACAAAGCTTTTTGTCATTCAGCCTAGTCCTGAAGACACCCTCTCAGCCCAAATCAAGGAGACCTAGTGCTGCAGCATCCCGAACAGCCTCCACCTCGGGCGCTTCCACCTCCACCATGGATGACTTTGAGGAGCTGATCAATGAGTTTACTGATGACCACCTTGATGATGACGTAGACCCCGGCATCGGCGAGGACGACCTGCTGCAGGAGCTTTCTGAAATGATTGACAGCTGAGAGCTCTGTCAAACACAATCTAGAGCCTGCCCCTTTGTCTCTCCCACAAACGTGTTTTCTGACTTTATATTTATCCCAGTATCTACCAGGAGCAATTTAAACATATGTAGTTCTTAAAATTTCAACTTTTTTTAAGCTTTAGATTCATATATGTTTAATTTTTGACATCTTCTCTCATAGACAATTCTTTTATTTCCTGTCCATGTCAATATCTGATGGTGAAGGAATTATTTTTCTGGGCTCAGTCATCTTCATCATGTGTCCCTGTCCAACATACACGTGTAACGATGTGGTGTTAGGGATGCTGTTAAGAATGTCCTCAGTTTGTCTGGATGATATTATTTCAGAGAGAAGTTATATCTGTATACTGTGTATGCAAAGGGAGGAGGAAGCTGAATCTAGATGTAATAAATTCTGCTGCACTTATAGTCACCTGTTCCTAACTGTGTCTTTGTTTTTCTGTATGGGTCAGGAGCTTTTTCCCAGATTATGACATCAGTTTTATGTCAGCGAGGACTGTATCTCAGAACTTTGGGTCAGGTTACTGTTAGGATTTATTTATTGTGAGGTGTCTGTGCTTTAGTGAGTTTTCTATTCACATCTGATAGAGTTCACACCCTGCCTGTGTTTATGTGGCTTTTCTTTAGTTTATATTATGTTTCATTAAAATGTATGTATTTTTTAATCATTTGTTATTCAGTGGGCATACTTTGACTCCAACTATTCTAGGGTAAATTTCTAAGAACTCAGTTTTTTCTTTTTGAACACCTCAGGGACTGTTTCTATGTTCTTTATACAGTGGGGGAGGACAACGCTTTGATTTCAGCAGTGCTGCCTACAATGTTTCAGCTTGTTTTATTGTCAATTATGTGCATTTGCTCTGTCCACACTGTTTCACACAAGCTGACTGTTCAGTGACTTGTACATTTACTGTAAATAAAAATTATTTTAACGAATACCAGGTTCACCTTTGTATGAGATGCTCAGAGATTTGAATTTGTCTTGCTGTTAATAAACATCACACCATTAAGATTTAGTTAACATTATTCAGTATCGTGCATTCCTGAAGTCGGAAGTCATAATTTCCAAGTTTGCAGTTGGAAGTTTTTTTCTGTCACTGGGAAAGTCGGAGCATCCAACCCCGAATTAACAATCCAAGATGGTGGCAGTGGACATGCATAGAAGTGAAACTTACAGGCCCTGTTTACATGAGAACGATCCAGTGGAAATTATGTTGTTTTTGAAAAGTAACGAGTTAGATGGAAACATTTTAAAAACTATATTCACATGGAAATGCGAAATATTTAAAACAATGTCATTTCCATTGGCAGGCCACAAGGCCTGAAGCTTTTTTGACGGAAGCTGTTAAACAATGAGCAGTTGATTTTGAAATACGTGTTTTGTCTCTCTTTTGAATAATTATTATTGCTCATTAATAAGACAAACGTATTTCTCAAAGGGGACATATGCAAAATCCACTTTTTTAGCCCTTAAATACATTTTTTGTGTGTGTACTTTATCTAAGAGTGCAGAAAATTAAAATGTATTCTCTCCCGGTGCTGCGCACTCTTCTTTTCCAAGTTCGGTTATCCCGAAGTTGCAAGCAGACAAGTAAAAATGTTTGATTGTTGGGTGTATTTACCCACACAATTCCTTGGATTTTTCTTTCACCAACTCTTATCACTTGAAACAGAAAGTACTGTATTGATCTCATCCACGTAGCTGTGCATGGTTAAGAGTGGTTTTTTTTGTTTTTTTGTTTGTTTTTTTTAAGAAATGATTGTCATGTAACATATTTTTCTTCCACCCAAACATACAGTAACACTGGATCACCATCATAAATAACTGGATCTAATATTTTCATTGCATTGTTTAATCAGGTTTTCTTTTCCTTTTAGGACTTGTGTAAAAAATATGATGGTTATATTTACGGTATTCAAAAGTATAGAACGTAGCTTCACAAACTTTTCCTCCAGGTTTATACTCTAAGAAGACAAGTTATGATGATTGGCGCTAAACACATCAAAGTTATACCTATAAAAATCTATTCATTTTTGATGGATTTGATGCAAAGCTAAAGCTTTCATAGTAGTCAGCAATCCACGGAAAGAGCTTAAGCATGACCTGTGTGCAAGACAGACCAAAAATACACCTAATTTGCAGTAAAAGCCTCACCTGGGTAAACATTTGCAGTCTTTGGTATCTGTCAAAGAGATGTTACTAAATGGTAACTTATTTATTCTTTTTTTTAATTGATGACATAAAAAGTATAGAGGCGAGAACGTCAGCAGAAAGGTCGTTAAAATCTGTCTTCTTTTCTTTCATTACATTTTTCTTTTCTTTTCAGTTTTTGCACAGCTCACGTGTCAGTACCCCTCCAGGCCGCAGGGGGCGTCACACCCACGGGCTTGTAGAGCAGCTCCCAGAAGCCGGTGCGCTTTGACTTCCGGCGGAGAGGATGTAAACAGAAGGACGTTCAGTCTCCGGAGACAGTGGTTGAAAGCATGACCAAACTGGAACACCTGAGCGTGTTTGTGAACGACAGGCTCACGGCGGCGGCGGCAGAGATTTTTCGCGCTGTTAAAGACACGGTGGTGGAGTACCAGAGCGAAATCCTGCGCTCCAAAGAGGAGAACGAGCGGCTCAAGCGGCTCCTCAATGTGGCCGTCCAGAGGCTCCTGCTGCAGTCAGGTGAAGAGCACCAGCTCACAGCGACTGTCTGTGCTTATACACACGCCACGAACACTAGTGTACCGAAAGCCAGTCTACGGTTCGCCCACAGTTGTAGCTCAGTTTTGCTCACACGTAGAAGTA
>VUQK01012500.1:5679-16480 GCA_015106715.1 Bujurquina vittata
AACACACACAAAAAAAAGGCACAATGAGGACTGCGTTTTAAAAGCTGGTGTAGGAGGTGCTGTCAGATGGGTTCACTGGAGCCATCTTAAATAGATTTAATGGAGTGCTTTGTGTTAGAGATGAGAATAAGCTGCATCTTTGTCGCAGCCTGATGTGGTAAACAGAGAGAAAGCAGAATGCTTTATCCCCCCTTACACAACATTTGCATATCAAAGCGCGCCATGTTTTTATATCATTACAGCGTTTGAAGTGGGCAAGTGCGGCGGGATTATTTCATAAGCAAATCATTGGTGCTTTAATTGGGAAAATCTGATGTCAGGTATTTCAGATTTTCTCTGGTCTTAAACACGGGTTGCGATGCGCATTTGCATCACAATGGCCTCGTTCGCAAATCTCAAACAAAGTGACTCATTAGAATTCAGGTGGCAAGAGCCAATTTAGTGGGTGATCATGTGGGGAGATGCTCCTCAAACTCGTGCAAAAAAAATAAATAAATAAAATCGCTGCTTCTTGCAGAATTCACAGGGCATTACTAAACCAGCTGAATCAATGTGTTGGAATTTGATATAATCCTTACTGAGGATCAAAAGCGCTACAGTGGGAGCAGACAACATTTCACTTGTGTGACAGGCATGCTACACTAGTTGCCAAGGGTATTGGTAGATTATAGCATATACAGGGTCACAGTTGTGTCTGTGTTTTACATATAAATGTCCTTTTCACTGTAAAGAAAGAAAGAAAGAAAGAAAGAAAGAAAGACATGGTCCTGGCTTTGCTATCCTGTGTTTTGAGTTTTGTAGACTCTGAGGTTTTGTTATTGAAATATATATACATATAAATATATATTGAAATCTATATTTGCTTCTTGTACATTTGTGTCTAGCCTCCTGTGTTATGGTCATTCATGTGTCTGGGTCGGTGAGTCCCTCAGTGTGTCTGCCTTCCTGTGTTGTGTCGAGTCTGCGTTCCTGTTTCTATGTTCAGTTATTTCCTGTTTTATTTCGTCAGTCTCGTCTCTTTTCGATTCTGTTCTCATCCTTAGTAATCATCCCCAGCTGTCTTCCATCCTCTCGTTATCCTGGTGTGTGTATATATTTTCTGCGTTTCCCCTTTGCCCTTTGTTGAGTTGTCTCTGCATTGCCTTGAGCTGTGTCCGTCCGTCCATATGTTTTGTAACATTTTTTGATTCCTAGTTTTAAAGTTCCTACTTGCCTCCTTGCCTGAGTCTTTGTATCGTTACATTTTCGGAGAGACCTCAGTGTTGAACCTTCCTTTGTGTTTTCATATTCAGTCTGCCGTGTCCTGCATATTGGGCCCTAAACCTACCAGCCACACAGCAACACTTAAAAGAAAAATGATCATACAGAGATTTGGTAAAACCGTCTGGAGTTCTGATTAACACAATGTGCATGTCTGTTCAAAGTGTCTATTTCATTTATGTCGTTATTTTTTAATCCCTTTAAAACATTCAAAAAACATGACTTCTTCTAGCTTGGATAATTCCAACTTGAGAGCTTAAGTAAACACATATTTGAGAGTTCACTAAACTCCTCACATTGGCAGTTAAATCTCCCCAGACACTGGCTGATTTGAAGAAAACAGGCGTGGTGGAAGCTTGCTGTGTTGTTTGGTACATGGTGAATTAAAGCATGTCTGGAAGAGGAAATCAGAATATTTGAACACAAATAAAGTCAGTATGGAGAGCTGGTTTAGGAAACGTGATTTTCAGGCCCATGTGTAGCCCTGCGACCTATTAAAGATTGATTCTGTGAAAAGTGGAACTGCACATGAATCTAAACATAATCTGTCTAGACTGTTCTGTAAAGTTAAAAAACTTATACTCAAGCAGAGGTTATGAAGTGGCTTCATAGTGCACAGGTTGTATAATAATAATAAATGGACTGGTATTTGTATAACACCTTTCTACTCTTTACCCAATCTCACACACTCATGCGGCACTTTTATTATTGCCTAAGTGCTTTCTAACATTCACACACACTCTGTAGCTTTCCCAAGGATGCTTCGGTGGATTAGCCTCGGAGTGGAGGAGTCGGGGACTAATCCACTGACCATCCAGCTGGTAGCTGACTCACCTGAGCCACAGCCACCCCAATCAGTCAATTTACCTACCTAACATATATGTACCCAAAGTAAATGTGCTCATTATATGGAATGGCATTTTTCAGGAGGTTACGGATCAATTTACCATGCATTTGAGTTTGCCACTAACAGAAATGCATTCACAAACAAACAGATCAGTTAAGCAGCTGCAGGGGATTTACTCCATGATGAAGTCAGCGACTCATATAGTAATAACTCGTAATCCACTTGTTTGCTTCTTCAAATTCCAAAATAATCATACGTTTCTCATGCGACAACATGATGGCTATGTCATGGTCCTGGGCCGGTGACCCCGTGTTTTGAGTTCTTTTTCTGAAGTTCTGCTTTTGTTGTATTTTGCAGTTGTGTTTTCTTAGATTTCCTTGCGGTTTAGATGCTCAGGTTGCTGTTTGGCTGTCCTGTTATTGGTTATTTGTACGTTACTCTGGTTTCCCGTTCTGCTCTTCCCCGTGTTTGTGTTCCTGTGTCTGTTTTCCTTTGTGTGTCTGTCTCCTCATGTCTTGACCCTTGTCCCAGGTTTTGTGTTTAGCTTCTCTTCCTGTTGTTTTCCCGATTGTTGTATTTAGGTTTCCGTATTGCTGTGTTCCCAATAGCTTTAGAGTTTAGTTCTCCGTGTTTTCCCTTAATGTTCCCCTGTGTTGTGGAGTCTCTTGTGTCTGTCTTCCCCGCTTCGTTGCTTCCCTGGATTGTGTTGAAGTAGGTTTCTGTTTAGACATGTGTAGATTCTGTGTGCCAGTGTCCTTATTTGTGAAGTCTAGATCGTGTCATGTGTAGTGATTTCCTGTTTTATTTTGACAGTTCCTTGTTGCCTGTGCTTTGTGTTTAGTTTTGCTTTCCTGTGTCATTAGTGTCATTTTGTTCACCTGTGCCTCGCCCTCCCCAGCTTTCCTCTTTCCTCAATTACCTGTTGTGTTATGTCAGTGTTGTTTAGTCCTTAGTTGCATGGTCGTCTGTGTAGCTGTGTGTTCCCTGTATAGTGTTTTATCCCCTTTTGTGTATTCGTTTCTGCCTTGGTTGAGATTTTGTTGTTTTTTTTGTGACTTGTGAGCCTCCACCAATTAAAGCTGTTGAGTTTAGCCCTGTGTTTCGCGTCCTGCTTTGAGGTCCATCCCTTCCTACCACACAACTTAACCCTGACAGGTTAAGGCAGGGGTATTCAGCTCCAGGCCTTCGAGGGCCGGTGTCCTGCAGGTTTTAGATGTGTCCCTCATCCAACACACCTGAATCAAATGGCTGAATTACCTCCTCAGTGTGCAGTCACATTCTCCAGAGTCCTGCTATTGACTTCTATATTTGAGTCAGGTGTTGAAGCAGAAACACATCTAAAACCTGAAGGACACTGACCCTCGAGGCCTGGAGTTGAATACCCCTGGGTTAAGGTTTGAATGGAGAGGCACAAAAATAGGATGCGGTAAACTCAGTAAGTGGTCATGATCAGGGTCATAAGAAACCAAGAAGAGATGAAAGTGTCAAACAGTGACATTTTGTTTAACAATCCAACCTCTCCGGCTCCAGCAGCTCTATAATGTCACACTGTTTTCCCAGAGGGTTTGGGGGGGTCAACAGGAGCTATCATTGTACCTGTGATGATCCCTGGAACATCTACACCAAGCAGCTTTTTGATTATTTTCTCCTACAACCATCTTGGCCAGGTTTTCCTCCAAAAGAGGTTACCAACTCTGTAGGACTTACCTGGTGGAATAAAAATGGAATGAAGACAAAAAATATCAGCACTTAAATTTGTCCTGTTACAGTGCCGAGATTGCTTCTTTATATACTGCAGGCACCGTTTGCCCTCAGGTTACTTCAGCTAGAACAATACTGTAATTATCAATCTTTTATCTCTTTCTCAGTACAATTTTATTTCTCGAGGCTCGCAGCTATTTTAAATCATGAACTCGGCTGAGATATTTGGCAAAAGCTCCTCTTGGATGTGGGCCAAATGCAGTGGAAATTGAACAGTTATTGAAAAATGTTATGTTCAGCGTGGGAGTTGGAGTGGATTTTTCATTCTCCGGCTTCAGCATAGGTGCACATTCTTTTGATTCGCACCTTGCGAACAAGAATGACAAAGAAAGCCTGGAGTATAGGCTTTAACATGGCCTTATTAATTTCACATTGTCTATAAACTAATTAGTTCGGTGAGCACTTTTGTATCATTACTCAAAATATGATTTTTCATCCTTGGTAGCGTGGTTTGCACACCGAGGCGCCGGTGTTAAAGATCAGAGGCTGACTGCTTCAAAGAAGAGTAAAAGCAGGAAAGTGTAGAAAGGAAGGTGACACATTAGAGAAAAGGGCTCAAATAAATATTTTGGGGAGTCTGGAAATGATTCACGGTGATCTCCTGAGAGACATGAAGGGTCTGTGCTAATAGAGACATGCAATATGCATTCATACATAAATTGTCTTTAAAGGTATGCAATTAAAGTGACTAAACAAAGTAAATGCACGTTTCAGACCATATGCAAAACATAATATGTGTGACTAGGTATAAAAATTATTTATTACCCTTTGTGGCCCCCGCCCCGCATCGTAGGCAAAGCCTTTCCATTTCCATTTGCTTCTTGATAAGAGTGTAGGCCAAACGGAGCTCTGATGGGCAGAGGGCACAGACAGCAAACAAGACAGGCGAATGTATATGAGAAATGTCTAATGGCAGCATCTGTAAATAAACCTCCAGGCACAATTTTTTTTTTCTTTCCCTGTGGCTCCGCTGAGTAATTGAACCCAGACAGAAATCCGTGAACCTGACAGATGAAAGAGCCAAATTTATTTTTTGTATTGATGGAGAATGATGCCTCCACCTGTATTAAAGCCACTGAGCTATACGGTGCCGCTCCATATATCATCATGTTATGAGAAAAAACAAACATAAAAGAAAAATCTGCATCAGAAAGAGAGCAGCAGTGCTAGCTATGCTCTGCTGGATCACTGATCTATCACTCGATGGGCTGACCCACAAAGCCGCAACTACAATTTGTCTTTTTTTTTTTTTCTTCTTTTTTGGTGAAATGTATCTACAGTTGTCTCTATTTTAAAAGAATTGAAAGACCTTGTCCCTGTACTGTGAAGTAAGTGTGCCCAGTGGTCACACAAAGCTTATTATTAACTCAATAAGTCAACTCGGGGTTTCCCCCGAAAGGGGTGCCATTTGCAGCATCTGAGCAATCACAAGTATGGATAAGAGTAATGTCAGCTGATTTTATAAAAGAATATAAAACCGTACTGTGGGGAAATTATAAAGAGGTAAAATGCATAACACAGACTGAAAGAAACACAACTGCTGCACGCAAAGCAGCAGCATGAGTGTGCATGAGAGGAAAGGAGAGAAAACAGTAATTTAGTTATTAGAAGTCCTGTATGAATGCATGAGTGGTTTGATCAGCAAGACTGGGCGAGGCCTACTATATCAATAAAGTGTAGCCAGGAAAGAGAGCCTGCAAAACTATGACTGTGTAACTGAACAGACTAGATCACACTATCATTAAGACATGCGAGAATCAGATGGATTATAATCAAAGGTCTCATTGAATACATTTTTGGAACACAGTATAAATATCAAGTATAAATAGGTGTCCTGTATAGAACAATAAAATTGTTGGAAAACTGTTTGCAACCATTGGGAGAAAAATCAAGAAATAAGATTATAATAAATAAAGTCTAAGAATCTATATTTCTTACTGATGCTCATCAGAGAAAAACTAATATTTCAGACGGTACTGAAGAACTTTACTCTTCTACTATCTGTACACAGAGCTCCCAGGGATTTTCCAGGAGTGCTGACACTATTTTCCAAAGAATTTATTGGTCATTAGGTGCTGACCTCTGATCTGAACCTGCTTACTCTGAAGCAGGTTAGATTAGCAGCATAAACTATTTTAAGCATCAATCCATTTCAGTCCATCCAAGGGTGAAAATCCCACTTTTTTCTATGCCAATCCAGGGATTTGAACCAGCATCCTCCCAGACACAAACCTTCTTCTTCTCCTCTAGGCCACCACTCCTTGATAGAGCCAACCAATTAAGGGATTTAAGGACATACAATCAAATCTGAAAAATGTCCCCGCATCCTATCCAGAAACCTACAGTAGCCACATCCAAATCTCAGTGCAGCCCCTCAGTGGATCCTGTGTCTGAAATAAGCTATCTTAGCTCCCTAGCTGACCATAACCATATTGAGGATGTCTCCTCTGAGTAGCATCCTACAGTTTCAACATTTAAAATTCATGTAAATGGGTGTATGTGTCCAAACTTTACTGTATGTCTATCTATCTACCCACATGCGCGCGTGTGTGTGTGTGTGTGTGTGTGAACTTTAGTAGTTTGTGGTGTATATTCAGTGTGATCAGAGTGGTTATAATCCAGAGGCCTCATTTATCAGGAGAATAAATGCAGAATGAGTAGCAGATCTATGAGTAAAACCTGGCAGTACACACAAGAAAACTTGTAATCTGTACCATAATTTATAGCTGTGCACCAACAGCAGTAATAAATCTAAGGCATTCTAAATGGTTGTGCTCATGTGTAGGCAATCATTTTTATTTTGCAACCAAGCAATATCTATGTACCGAGCACTTGTCACAGACAGGAGTCACAAAGCCTGTTATAGTAATCTAAATAATACATTTTCAAAAGAAAGAAAAAGATCACTTCTGGAGTCTGCTGATTCACCATGTGTATTGAAGGACAGGGACATATCAATAGTAATCAGAAGACTACACACATTAGATAGATACATAGACACTTTATTGATCCCGAAGGAAATTAGGGCATCCAGCAACAAAGTACGCATAATAAATAGAATCCAGAAAGAAGAAGAAATAAAATAATAACAGAAATTTAAAAAACGAGTACTAATAATACAGACTAAAAAGCTATACTAACTATACCAACTATACTAATCTGTACAGGGCATTAGCATCAGTACAGGGCACCCAGACTATTTCTGATCATGTAGGGCACATTTTCAGTGGATCAGTTAGAACTTCTTGTTACAAGTCTTTTATAGACTAAATGTGAGATGCCCCATCCCTTATGCCGCTCAGAAGAAAATCTCTAGATGTCTATCTAATACTAAAACTCTCAATAATCAATAACGAGGCCAGCAGCTATAGAACAAGTAATAGGAGCCCAGGGAGTGGGCTCTGTGGGACACCACAGGAAAGGGTGGAGGGTGGAGGGGGGGGATTAAATACTAAACATAAAAAAATATATCTGCAAGCAAAAGTCAACATTATAATAAGATAAGAATATTGATGGACCAAAGCAGTCAGTCATTTGTAACCAACCTCATTTACAACACATCACTTTAAAAAGTTAAACTGAAATATTTTTACAGGAAAAATAATAAATTTCATGCTACCTATAATATATATTACACAGAACAACATAAATAATATACATATATTTAGGGTTCATTCACAATTATCAACATTTTCCAAAGTGTGCCAAGTGTACTCTCTTTCACTCCCCTCCCCTAAAGCGTACATGGAAAATGTTGATCTTTTTTCATGGCATTTAATTTCACCTGGTTGTTTGGTAATTTAATGTAATAGAAAGTATTAATAAAACACATCCTGGTGTTGAAAAATTCTGGAAATCTTGTTATCAAATATAATCTTTCCTATCTATTAAAAAATTATATAGTTGCACTAAAAAAATCCATCCATCCAGTCTCTTCCTGGAGCCTATCCCAGCTGTCATAGGGCGAGAGGCAGGGTACA
Source organism: Bujurquina vittata (assembly GCA_015106715.1). Taxonomy (NCBI): domain Eukaryota; kingdom Metazoa; phylum Chordata; class Actinopteri; order Cichliformes; family Cichlidae; genus Bujurquina; species Bujurquina vittata. The sequence continues at coordinate 13,528 of VUQK01012500.1, forward strand.
CCCTGTAATATACAGATATACCTACTGTATATATTTATAGGGTGCAATAAACTGATCTGAATTTTAATGTGAATGCGCACTGCACTGCATGTATGCAAAATGTACATGCCACCACACTGTACACAGTGGCAGTGGAGCAATTTGTCAACTGAATAGCTGGTCTTGTGCGAAAAAGTGATCATCTGCCAAAAAGTGATTTCCGAGATTTGGCAAAAAAAGATTGCTTGTATTTATATCATTGTAAATGACTTGTAGACCTATAAACTGTCAATCACATCTCAACCATTATCCATCCATCCATTCTCTTCTGTTTATCCTGTTCATCAGAGATGAAAACACATCAGGAGCGTTCCTTCTGACTAAAATCTATCATCGTTTTTCTGTGGTTTACTGCATACGGTATCCATTTTTAATTCAGCATTCTGCAACAATGCTTCCACTTCCTTGTTGAATTCATCTCTGGCGGCTTGGCTGCTTTCCACACCTGCTGCGTCGCACTCGCAGCTTGTTCCTGTCTAATATTGTCAGTAGAGTCATTTTGTGAATCGATGATGGCCTATTTTTGAGATTTCAATGAGGTCTTTAAATTGATGTGCCAGACCAGAGTCAGGCCGTATCGCTGCAGACCATGCAATAGTGCAGTGGTGTACAAGTGAACAAGAGTGGATGCCTAGGCCATGGACAGTCTGGCGGCAATTTACATAGTTTCTAACTATTTGAAAAGCGTACTTTGCCTGTTAACCACCTCCCCCGACGTACGGTTTGTAAGCTTTGGAAAATGTTGATAATTGTGAATGATCCCTTAAAGGAACCTTTGAAAGGAAACCCCTTAAAAAAAACAATTTTATTTTATGCACAGCAAGTAAAAACAAAAACAATATAAGCCAGTTGTTAAACAAAAACAATTGGAGCAATCAAACTGTGGGTTTACACCAGAAATGGGCTTCCTTTTATTTTTCTAACTAATTCTTTTCCCCCCATTCAGTATAACATATCTAAATTTTAGCATATTCTAGATGCTAAACAGGGTTTTACTCAATTATACTGTTCAGCTCAAGGAACTCTTGACCCAAACTGACTGCTGTGCTCTGGCTAACAGAAGAGAACAGCAGGGCTGGGACCCTGGGAGTTAGCTAAGGCCTGAACCCTGCAGCACCGCAGCAGCAGCCGGGTCCAGTACCTCCGAGGGTCTCCCTTCAATTAACGCCCAGCTGCTTTCCACAGCAGTGTGGGGTTCAAGGCCTCCCTGGTATCTCCACTTCTACTACATTACACACTGACACATCTTAGTTAGGCTTTGCACAGGAAACTGTGGAGTGGTTCTATGGTTGAATTTGAGCACTTATCAGTGATGGGCACCACTTCACACAAGATACAAAATATCTGCAGCAAGAGACCAAGACAGGACGCAAACTGCAAACTCAGGCAGTTAATGGAGCTATGGCAGGTGGGACAGGTTAGATCATAGTTTTGTAGGGCCTTGTAGGTAAGGAGCTGGAGGCATAGTGCAAGTGCTGAGGAGTGCCTGAACTAAGTAGCTGATTGAATACAAATGTATATACCCAGTTGCCAAGGCTGGAAGCTTTCATATCATTAAGGGGGGTGGCAGGCAGAAATGGATCCAAATAAAACGGTGAAAACTACAATGGATGTACTGACATCTGTGAGAGTGGCATTGCATCAGTTTTCAGGGCCAAACAAGAATTGCTACAAAGTTAAAGCTGTTTTATATTAGTGTATATGTACTGTACAATATGTTGCAAAAGAAAGCTGAGTTTGTTACAGCTTTTTCATCTGTCCAAGCTTTTTATTCCAAAAGCTTGAAAAAGCTAACTACAGTATAACCTCAGCTCAAGGTTATACTAAACCACATGTGTTGATCTACTATATGTAGTAGATCAACACTATGAATACAATTCAGGATTTAGCAGCTGAAGCCAGATATTACCCTCAAGATTTGGTAAAGATAAAGCTAACAGTGCCTAATGAGACGCTCGCCAATCTGATGGTCATGTGTCAGTTATATCATGAACCTATTTATTCTGCCCCCACTGCCAAGGGGGGAAAAAATTCCTCTAATTGCCACTTAGAACTATCTTCAGGACCGAGTCGATCCCAATTGACTTGCTGTGTAAAAATTGGAAAACTGGAAAGCGGCACTTTAAAAAAAAAAAAATGTTTGCAGTTTGGTGCAATAAAATGGCTCCGTTATATTGGCAAGGCTTAAAGCTTCAGGTACAGATGCTTTGATTGGCTGGTCCCCTGACAAAAGCAGCTAGCTGATTGGTCTCTGCTATAGGCCTTACCTCTGCTAATCAGAGCCACCAAAATGGACTGCTCCACTCTGTTTGTGTTGTTGGTGGCGTTTAGAGCAATTGTAATTCAATTATCAGACAAAAGAAATATTGGTTGCTGTGTGACATAAAAAAATCAAGATAAGTAAACAGCATTTAATTTGTCTTTTACTTATCACTAATTAACAAATATACAGTATCTGCAAGTACGGCAGGGTATGGCTCCAAAAACAACATGGCGGCAGCCAAAACGCTAATGCTGAGGCTGTCAAAACCATTAGACGACGTCATGGTGGCTACGTTCATCTTTTATTTTGAGGTTACGCTTTAAACCTACACTTTTGATCAACACTGTATGGCATTTGAAACCAGTGCTAGGACAGTGCATGCTCTTTTCTGGCAGCTACTAGAGGTTGGAGTTACTGAGACTGTGGGGAGCAGAGGACAAAACAGGCATGCTACCACAGGCCAGACAGGAAAGGAAAGGCAAACAAATGAATAAAGTAAAAGAATAAGAACATGGACCTGCCAGCTGCACAGAGAGAACACACACCTGCACACACACACACGCGCACACACCTACACACACACCCCTACACACGCACACACACACACACACACAAAAAAAAAAAACTAAAGAAATCAAAAGAAGACCTCCA
>VUQK01012500.1:21348-38305 GCA_015106715.1 Bujurquina vittata
AATTTCTGATTCAATTTTATTTATGAATCACAAAAAACGACTGTGCTAAACCTGTGCTAACACCCAACTTTGGCCATTTTAAATTGAGTCACCATTCTAACAATGCAAGAATAATAAGAAGGCCAATTTTAATACATCAAGTGATAAAATAGAGTGACAGTACAGTTTTTGACCATGATTTTAGCCTATCTAACCACTGCAGTCAAGCAGCACCTTGGGGTGTGGTAACAAACGTCCCACAGATTATATGTATATCAGTATATTGGTGGGGTCAATTTGAGCATATTTTAATCACTATTATGGGGTGCAAACAAGATGTGAGCTGCCAAGGGGGCAGCTAACATCCCTCTCCCCCCTTGAATCTGCACATCCCTGCCTCTGCTAAGAAAAAAAAACGTTCCCTGTGGAGATAAAAATGTATATCCCTCCATTCTACAGGATTCTGTTCCATTTTAACTTTTCAGTACGCCACCATGCACCGCTGTTTGGGACTAAAAGCTACCACTAACTAAATAAACAGAGAATATAAAGGATTTTGAGCTTCACGTTTATATGAGACTCACCAAAACATTTCAAATAGTCCCATTGAGTGTCAAACATATGCTTTACCATCTAAATTGCTACCTACAAAAGTGTGTTCTGCAGTGTCAACTGGCTGAATTGCAGTTTTGCGCTGGGGCTTAACACAGGGGCAGTTGAAGAGTCCTGTTATGGAGGGCTTCTCTGAAGAAATGTTACACACATGGTTTGTTGGCTTTAGAAGTAATTTAGCACCCACACTTCCCTTTGAAAAGATCAGATTGTACCTGATCTTCATTAACGGCATCATTCATAAGTTTAACCCGCAGTCATGCTGAAAAACATCACACAGCCAAGTCATTTTCACTTTACCTTACAATATAAAGCGCCTTGAGGCGGCTGTTTGACTGTGGGAGGAAGCCAGCCCATCCAATGAGAACCCACACAGGGACACAGGGGGAACATGAAAACTCCACAGAGAGAGGCTCCAGCCAAACGGTGGATTTGATTCATGGCGCGAAATAGCACTGCAGACGTGATGCTTGATTTGAGATTATTGGTGGAGAGTTACAGAGAAGGTTAGAATAAGTTGCACATGGATCTAGAGAAAGCATAGGGTAGGGTACAAAGAGATGAACCGTGTTACTGCATGAGGACGTCAGGAGTGGTATGTGAGGCTGGTGCAGGACATGCTGTAGGACACGGTGTACGACATGGTGTACGACATGCTGGAGGGCCTAAAGAAGACTACATTCCAAATTGCTCCTGGGCCTTATCTTCATGCTTGACCTGAAGATGTGGCCTATAATTCCTGGATTGGAATAAAACTGAAAGTGTTCTCCAAGAATACCACCTTGGGGTGATTGTTGTTATGATTTGGTACTATATACTGTAAATCTGTAAACCTGAATTGAATTGATCTAAAGAAAGCTGGTGATGCCCTCCAAGAAGCTCCAGAAGAATATCTTGTGTTGTAATGATACGATGATGAAGATTTCTCACCCTACTTATTAGCAAAATATCTGCCATTTCTGCTCTGTGGATGAACCTAAAGGCCATGGAGGCTGCAGCAGGGGGGACTCAGATGCAGATAAAGCTTGAGGTGAATCAACAAAATATCCAGCAGAGAATCCAGGACCAATCACTCTGCTGATAAAACAATGAAGGGCAGTGAGAAGATCTTCACTCAGCTGGTCTATCTCATTGAGGAAAGAATCTCTGTTGTGAAGCAGCAGGTTAGATCCAACCAAGAAACTGAAATGAGTGGAGCCAAAGAGCTTCAGGTGAAGCTGGAGGAAGAGCTGAAGCTAAAAGACCGATGTTGATACCCATCAAGTATCAACATCTGACCTCTGAGATATTTTGAGGGTGTAACAGCAGCTGTGTCAGAGACCAGAGATGCACGGCAGGAAGGTTTGTGTGAGAAATGAACATGAATCATTGTCAGTGATTCAGGTCAAAAAACAAAACAGAGCCCAAGACCTGAGCTGGATCTTCAAATATTCACTTGATTCAAATATGGCACACACATTTGTGTTGGCGAACAGAAAGACAACATTTCAACAGCAGTCAACATCCAGACAGAGTCATTAGATAGTATCAGCTCCTGAGTGGAGAGAGGCTGACAGGATGCTGTTACTGGAGCGGGACAAGAATATATGTAGCATATAAGAATATCAGCAGAACGAGGAAAGGGTGCGATTGTGTTTTTTGGTTTTTGACAAAATAACAAATCTTGGCCATTAGATTTTTACCTAAGCTGTGACATATTTTTATATAACAGTATCAAAAATCATGTCTCAGGTCAGAATAGGAGTGTATCTGGATGATAGTGCAGGCACTCAGCACGACTCTCTTCCACACTGTCCAGTTCAGTTTAACTCTCTGTGCTCATGTGAGGCTTTTAATGACTCTTATAGAGTCACTGGTGCATTCTATGGACTCAAATAGACTAAAGACATTTCAGTAGGTGAAATGCTTTATTTTACATTTCCACTTTTTTATTACCATGGTTGGTGTCATGTCTTGAACTCTTTTTTTGTTTAATTTTTTTTAGCTAATTTAAACAAGGTCAACAATGCACTTTCTGGAATAAGAAACACAGATTAAAATAAACTTCACAAAAATACTGAACAGATTGTCAGTAAAGCAGCCACGAAGCAACATCAATACTGTTGATTTTTTTTTATAAATTGAGGTTTCAGTGCAGTGCTCTGAGTGAGCAGGGTACCTCAAGCCTTTCCGGGTGTTTGTAATTGAGGAGGACAAGAGGAACCAAGTATGGCAGACATCAAGTATCTCTGCAACTCTCAGAAATGAGCAGATGAAATGCACACTCTCACTGTGTCAACACAGTTGGAGACAAGTCTTCTATTTTGAGTCAGGATGTAGTAAAAATGGTGGAAAGGTTATTATGCCTGAGATTTGAAACTTAGGGGTCATTTGTGTAGTCTGCTTTCATTGCACTTACCTGTTTCGGGGAAGAGAGAAGGGATGGCTGTGAGAGAACGCTGGAAAAAAGTTGATTGAAGATGGCTACAAAATACTGAACTTCTCACCGTGTTGCAAGTTGGTCAACATCAGAAACATCAGAGTCGCACGAGTGTGTTATCAATTTTGTGAGTCACTGTTATTTTAAGAGCAGGCTGTGTACGGACATAAAGCTGCCAATGGAGGCAGTTTGGAAGATGTAATTAAGCATGCTCTTGCTGCAGATTACGCCACTGGGAATGAGCAAAAACCGGCCCCTTCTTATAACACACTGTTTGCCTCTGTTTATGGTCTGTAACTATGAGAGCTCAGCTTCCCTTGCACACCCCTCTTTAGGCAGCACGGAATAGTTTTGAAGGCTTTCTTTGCTTCCTGCAGTTTCTAATTTACATAAAGTTGCCTTCTCTGACTCTGCACACACACACACACACACAGACAACTAAACGCATTAAAGGTAATTGTGAATGCCCTCTATAATATTCATACTGTTTGAATACAGGCTAAAGATACAAGATGCACACTTAACGCATTTCTAGTTGTCATTCACACGTACTGTGAGGCAATCTACCCCAATCACACACACCCTCACACACAATCGCCCTGCCACTATCTCTGCTGGTGTTCACAATTCCCGTGGAGTTTATGCTTCCGGAACCCAATTATGCCTCACTAGCAAATTAGCCACCATTAGCGAGGCACCAGCATGCATCTCCAGGGGAGAAAGAGAGGCCTTTATCTTGTCTTATGGCCTGCTTTCCTGCTCACCAAAATACTGATTAGCTCATAATTCACACTAATGCAAAGGCAATAGCACTTCAACTCCCCACACTCTCATAATTGTCAAGTGTTAGCTGGAGATGTTAAGATATTATATAGCTTACACTATTCTGTATTTTTTATTCCTGTTCTTGAGTTAGTTTTTCTTAAACATATTCGGTCTAATGTCACAGCATTTCTGGTTTTTAAAAGAGTAGATAAATAGAGACTGCACACATGATAAAGAGTAGCAAAAAATACACAGTAGTGCTGGATACTATCCTGACACAGCAGTAGTAAGTGAATGTGGAGGGGGCTGTTTGCCATTGACTGCTTTGTGAATTACATTTTACTCCTATGAAATACTTGTATCAGCTAAAGTCTGGTCTTTACTAAAGTTAATGTACCGTGAACGTAGCAACAATCTGAGGCACACTGTCAGTGTATATATACTGCTTACAAAAAAAAAAGTTAAGAGAAGACTCTGAAAACACATCCAAACTCAACGGGTAAAAAAATCATGCTGGATCTCTGTACTGATGTGCACTGGGTAAAGTGTAAGGAACAAAAGGAGGTCACATTGTTTTATGGAAATTAAAATTATCAACCAACAGAGAGATGAATTCAAAGATGCCTCAAGGTGAAAAAAATATTATTCAGCAGGCAAGTCCAGATGGTGGATGGTGTCCTGCGGGATCTCCCACCAGATCTGGACCAGGGCATCACTGAGCTCCTGGACAGTCTGAGGTGCAACCTGTTGGTGTGGCATGGATCGAAACATAATGGCCCAGAGGTGTTCTGTTGGATTTAGGTCAAATTCCTTCATCCTCCAAGAACTGTCTGCTTACTCTCGCCACACGAGGCCGGGCATTGTCGTGGACCAGGAGGATCCCACTGCACCAGCCGAGGGTCTGACAGTGGGTCCAAGGATTTCACGCCTAGCCTGTAGAAGTCTGCGCATCACTCCATGGATATCCCTCCCCAGGCCATCACTGACCCACCACCAGAGCGGTCATGCTGAATGATGTTACAGGCAGCATAATGTTCTCCATGGCTTCTCCAGAACCTTTCACACCTGTCACATGTGCTCAAGGTGAACCTGCTCTCATCTGTGAAAAGCCCACCAGAGGATACCACGTCCTCAGGCAACTCTATGAAGTCTGTTAGACTACCTGTGCAACCTCTGTAGGGTCCCGGTATTGCCTCATGCTACCAGTGGTGAAACTGACTCTAGCCAAATGCAATCAACTACAAAAAAAAGACTAAAAGCTTAAAAATGTTATTTTTGTTGCACTCTGTGACACTGAAAATAGTTTGCAAGATATCTAGAAGTACGTGTTGTGTTTCAGTTCAAAATGGACCGAAATGCAGGGAAGAAAACAGAGTTAAAAAAAAAAATCATTGATTGATAATAAAAGTAAAAAGCAACAAACTAAAAAAAAACAAACAAGGAAGAGGAAATGAGGACATGGAAAGCTTATACAAGGCAAATGTGGCAGACGAGACAATCCAAGAAAGGACTGTTTGCACACAGAGAGGGCTGACTGAGAATGAGAAGAGAGGGAAAAGAAAAGAGACACAAGCGAAGGCACCTCAAACTCCATAAAGCTATAAGGGGCCCAGAACTCAAGTAAAACAATAAAAGTAGATATTAGATATGGTTCAGCATACTGGAATGGCAGTGAAAACAGGAACCAAAACCACGGATAGCAACACAATTTATGTCTAGCAAATCCATGATGTCAAAACAGAAACCAAAGACTCAACAGCATCTCAAGAAGTCAGAATCACTATAAACATAATAAGGAAATCAAATCGGAAGGCCGAAACTTCAAACACTAAAACAATAAAACCCACGCTCGACTTTATTCACCGAGAAGCCAAAACTCCAGCGCACAAAAACGGTGGGATTATGACCGCATGTGCCCCTGTTGTGAGAGAAAGGCTTCAAAAAGTGCCATGAAGATTTTCAGAAACGTCAAAATCTGAGCCCCAAATCTTAACCCTCTCTAATCAATAATGCTTAGTCAGGATCACTTACATACTAGGTACCATTTAGTGTGATTTATTTAATGCTGACACTTAACATCGTGAAATAATCACGGCATGTCATTTTGAACCAAATAATTATTTTCTGTCCATAAAAAAAATGGCCTCATAACAACATCCTAACCAAGTAGCTTTGTTGACTGAACTCAAAACTGTGTTTGAAAATGAAATGAAATGACATAAAATAACAATGATCCCAAATTGGTAAGAAACTCCAGTCTTCCTGCTGACTTTGTGGTGACCTGAAAGGTTTGGTTAAAATTACTGTGCAAAGCTTTTGTTTGTGATTTTGACTGTTCAGTTAAGTTCCATACAACAATGGCTCAGTGGTACTATTCCAGGGAGGAGGATTTTGTCAGCAAAAATGCAATATAAAGCACCAGAGTTTCTGCTGCCAGCAGTGTTAGCTAGCACAGCAGCCAAAAAGAGTGTATTGTCTTTTACCATAATTCTTTTTGTCCAGGATTTGCTGATACTGCTCTTTTTTTAGTACTTTGGGGAGCAGGCTACTTTCCAAAACTGGAAATTCTATAGTTGTTTATTATGTTACCAGATATGTGTCTAGCAGATGAGAATCTAATGTTCAGTCTCTTCCTTTGGTCTTTGGTTGGAGGCAAATAGCTGGCTCTTTGGTGGCTATGTGCTCTTGATGTGCTCTTTGCTACTGTGGGTTTTCCACTCGGGGAAACGTGCAGTCATCTAGTTGTTGTTAATGCAAAAACAAACTTTAACTTTGCTGAAGTAAGTTGGAAGTGCTGACTCAATTGAGTCATCAGCCATTAACTTCTATTGCATTAAGCTTTCTTTGCTTATGTAAACATAAAAACAGGTGTATTAAAGGTGACTTTAAAATCAAATGGTAAAAAGAAAATAGCCCTTCTAAATTCTAAGATTTGACTTATTTGAATATAATAAAAATCATCTGATCCTTAGCAGGACTTGAAATTAGGTAAATACAACCTCAGATGAACTACAAAACATGACATGTTATTATTTACTTAACAACAAAGTTAAGCCAAATTGTGATTTGGGCTTGCTTTGCAGACACAAGCCTGAGCACCTTGGAGTAAACGAGTCAATCATGAAATCATCTGCATACCAAAGTATTCCAGAGTCAAACGCGAGGCCTTCTATCTGACAGCCAGTGATGTCTCTAATCTGACTACTTTATTTCGGCAATGAGTAATCTAACGTGTTGCTATTTGCAAACCAGTAATCACATTAAAGTTACTTATCCAAGTCACTACGCGTTACTATTTTTGTCACTTTGTGTGACAAAAATGACTTTATGTGTCATGTCTTTGCTTATATTGGTAAACAGAGTGCTGTCAGCATGATTTATAAAGGGCTTATAAATAAAATGAAGCAATAACCTGTTTTTTAACAATCTTTAGGAGTCTGTGTTATTGTAACTACATTATAATCAATCCAGGGCTTTTTGGCCACTTCAAATATCTTTATAGAACTCTGATGTTATATTTGTTGCAATTTCTGCAGCCGTCTGAGCCAGATTTCTGTTTAAGAAGACATTTTTAATGTCAATGACAGTTTTCACCTTGATAACAAATATGTAAAAGTAACCGACTGCAGAAACTGATCGCAGCTTCTACCTTGTGATAGAAATGCTGTTTCCCACTCAAAATGACCTGATATCATTGATGAGAGATATGTTTGACAAATGTTTGACAGATTATAGGTCAACAAGTCATTTACAGCTGTTTAAATGCAGCTTTTTTGGCACAACACCGACAGCTGTTGCATGTAAGTAATAACGTAACGTGTAATCTAACTTAGTTACTTCTAAAATTAAGTCATCAGTAAAGTAACTAAATTTTAAAAGGACTAATCAGTAATCAGATTACTTTTTCAAGGTAACTACGCCATCACTGCTGACAGCTAAAGTTTGCTAACATTGGCTCATGCGGCAGGATAATGATCCCAAGCACAGCGGCAAATCTAAACTAGGATTGCTGAAAAGCATGGCAGAAAGATTCGTACCTCCCACATGTTGACTACAGGCATGAATGAGTGATGGCAAACTGCTTCTATTGTTGTGTGGACCTCTTTAATAGTGCAATAAGGCATGATCCCACAGGCATCAGATTGCATGGTCTTGCTCCATAAAAAAGTTTTAGAGTGCGTCTGTTATTTTGGGTCTTTATTTTTGTTTGACTAAATGACTGACCATGCACAATTACAATTCTTGTAATATGTCAGTACACTAATATGTGCCAGTTAGTAGAATTACCCATAATGGTAACGTAGCTGCACTTTTTTCTACACATTTACTATATTTACATTTTGTTTATGATGTATATGACATAAAATCAAATTTGATGTTGACAACAATGCATGTTCTGAATGTGCTCTACCAGAACCGAGAAAGGTTTTAAGAGAGCTGTTTTTGAACGACTGCCCCCAAACTTCGATGAACTGAAGTAACTCTAAAGAAGAGTGGGCCAAAGTGTCTCCACAATGATGTGAGTCTGCTAAGCTATTGCTTTCCACGAGCTACTGAATCATGGGGGTGTACTTAGCTTTTGACACACTGCTTCTGCATTTTGGCTTAGGTTTTGTTGACTACATTAATCAATAATGTTTGTTTGCTTGTTTGTTTTTCACGAGTTTTATTTTCCCTAATTTAAGACCTGCTAGGTACGGAGAGCCGTTTTATTAAAAATTAAATAAACAAATAAATCATGAAGTAAATAAAAAACATTGAAATAAATTAAAATGAAATGAAACAGGTCTCCATAGCTATATGCAGATATTTATTAGGTCCTGGCATGTAAAATATCAAAAGCATCGCTGTACCTAGTCTTCCTGTGGTCTATATTACCCACCTGGATTGTGTTGATGTGAACTACTTCCTTTCACTGTCTACATCTGCCAAAGAAGAAGCGTGCAGCTAACTAAGGTTGCAGCTTACTCCGTGAGGGCCCCCGTAGTGTTTACATTCCGTTTCGCCATCGCCAACAAGAGCCTCCGGTCACAGGAAGCTGCAGAGCAATACGGTTAGCAGGTACAGTTCCTCCGTGAAACTGCTGACAGGGGGCGGCCCTTTTGAGTGGCAGTTTTCTTTGCTTTGGTTTGGTTTGTTTTTTCAGTTGCTGCTCAAGGTGTTCATTTTTCTGACACAGTATGAACTCATAACCCGAGCAGTTGTGTTGGACACGAGTGACCTCCAATGCTCCTATCACTCACTGAGCATTTTTTTTTTTTGTGGAGAAAAGACACTATACTCTTCAGTACTACGTGAGAGAAAAAAGTTCTTCAGAAGTATACAGAAATACTGCATCGCATTAAGCGGCCGTAACAGCAGCTGCTCCAAACCAGACATTTTTTTTACAAGCCATGAAGCCAGTTTTTACTCATAAACTCTGAGTGACAAAAAAAAATTAATTACTTTTTTTATCACATCAATGTTGTGCTTGCATACATTTTTTGATCTTTTTATTTTTTTTTATTCCCTAATTAATTATGCACATAAACTTTATCTAGCGCATTAGAGCTTCATAGCCTTCACGTTTTAACTGCTCCGCAACTTGATGTGCAGTGGATTATACAGCAAAGCTGTAAAAGCCTTGATTGGGAGTAATTCTTTATTTTTAACGTAAGTTTTTTTTTTGCCTCACCAAAGATAAACTCTCCAAAGCTGAAAATCCACCTCGCACTATACTGAATATTCCTCTGAAACACATCTGTCAGCATATGCGGACAGCAGGAGCTCTCCTTTGATCAAGTGTCACGTTGGATGGCACTTGCTGCAATATGAAAATGGAAAGAAAATTCAATTATCCGTAGCTTTGTTGTTGCATATTAATTATGCCTCAAAGTGGAAGCGGCAAAGGATAGTGGGATGATGGATTTAAATAGATTCCGGAGCTATTGGTTGAATGTATTAAGAGTGTTGAGGGTGTTTATATGCTTGTTAAGGAGAGTGGGGGTCTACACACACTTGTTTAAACAAAACCATGATTACAGCCTGATGGAGATCAGTTACTACCAAGGTCAGCGAGGCTCTCAGTGATCAGATTCTTTTTGAAATGCAGAAAACATGAAGGGACTGTCATCAGTTATTATACTGTACATACACAACTTTAGGATGGGGAATTTACTCTTGTGTTAAGGCCGTTGTCCCACAAACCCATAAAATGTCCTTTGGCTTCAGTGCCTTGACACACATGCTCATGGCACCTAATTTTATATTTGTTTATAGGTTATGGGACCCTGTGGCATCACATTTAATTAATGCACTGAATAAGCATTTTCCAACATTCATTTTTGAAAAAAAAAACTGAAATCACAATCTTTTCTTGGCGTAAACCAAATTCTGGTCCCAACAAGTGAGCAGAAGTCTCTAACAGAGCCTATTCGATATCCTGGGATGAAGATGTGGGGATTTATGAGCACAATTATTTAAAACTATTAGTGGTTTAAAAAATGATCATCATGTGTACGGGTTTAATAGATTTAGTTTCTTTTGTTTTGTTTTAATAACGAGTTTCTGAATTTGCGTTTCATCTGCGTGCTGGAAGGCCCCTTCCTGCAACAAGCCAGACGTTTGTCCCCTTCACACCTCGAGCACCGATATAGCAGATGAGCAAATGCCCTTATTCATCAGTTTTATAACAATAATTAAATAAGTTACTCAAGGACATGCTCAGGAATAAACACATAAATTAAAACTTTACATTCTATTGGAAATAAGGGAAGACAGTGTCCCTGCAAACGGCTGTCATAAAACTGAAAATAACATTTAGAGCGTCATGCTAATATTATTAGATGTTACAGTTATTTCAGTTCCAAGAACTGGGAATGGAACTTTTCACATTGCCCTCAAAGCAAATGTGACCCATGTGAGGTCTATATTGTCAGCCACATACGGGCATTAACAGTAACATTTTGGGGTTTCTAAGAACGTTATTAGTTTGTCAGGTTGTCAGAGGTATGCTGAAATACTCTAACTAATCTGAACAGGGATCATCAACAGCAAGCTTTCACAAAAGCATCCAAAGGGCATCTGGTTTAAACTGGCATGCTAGAGTCAGAGGTCATCTGGCATGCTTATCACATGTGAGTTTTCAGTGTTCTGCGCTTCACAGATAGTTCTGCTTTCTCATCATCATTGTTTGTAGTTTTCCTGTACTCCCTTTGAACACCAATTATCTCTTTCTTAAAATAAAAGAAGCAACACACTGCACCATCAAGATCCGTGTCGAGTTTCCTAACCCCAGTAAAGCTGCACCCTGGTTTGCTGACTCTAGATGGCTACAAACACCACTCATTAACTGTTATCAAAGGGCCTTGAGCATTTTCTCCCTTTTTTACCACCTACTTACAGTGTTGTTTAAATTCATTAGATATGATGGAGAATGTCTTTGAAGAGACTTTTCATCACTTTACATTGATGTGCTATTGCTTCCTTCCATAAGCATTTACTGTTCACCCTGGAGCCTTTCATGAGAAGCACACTAATCAATATCTGCTTCTATTCCCTCCCTCTCTCTGCAGATTTCAAGACAAGTTTAGGCTAAGGTGATATCAGGGATGGAACAAAGTCACTTGAAAGTAATTCAAACTTTGCCAGAGGCAACTAAACTGTCTGACATCTCCACTCTGTGAAAGAGACGTGCTGCAAAAGAGACGAAATATACAGTTTTTCTCTTAGGTTAAAGAAAAAAGTAGCTCGAGCCAAGCCTTGGTAAGTTTTGCAGTGTTGGAGGGAGACGCTGAGGTGTGCACAGCTCTGTGTCTGTCTCTGAGCATTTTATCAGCAGTTTGCTGAGATCCCTTCTGTGCTTTTCTGAACATCGCGGTGCTGTGGGGTGTTCTCGCAGCTCCCATGGACCGTCAGGCTTACAAGTTTTAATTACATTCAACTTAACAAGACAAGACTTATGCCAATTGTAATTAGTACCTAACAGAAGAGATCACCAAGGAGACTGAGGCTGTTGTAGACGCTAACGATAGATCTGTCTCTTTATCTGCCTAAACAGATAGATTGATTAAAATATATATATATAAAAAAAAAAAGACACCTCCAACACTCAAAATGTCAAGCCGCCTGACAAATGGGCTGCGATGCTGTTTGGTGGATAGATTGCGTACACACGCTGGAATGTGATGCGTAACCCGACCTGCTCCATCGTTGAGATAAACATCGGCAAAGTCGTGTTGCCTTGGGCTCGGCTCCTGTGGAGGTCAGGTCCGGGCCTGCAGCTGTCTGGCTCCTGTGCCTCCTGAAAGTCTCAGTCGTGTGCCAAGAAGTGAAAAGGCTGTCTTTCATCTTGTACAACTTAATTCTTTTATGTTCCCTCCTCTCATTCCTTAAACTAATTTCATGGGTCTTATACAGTACGTCTCAGGTGACTGCAGAGGCTTTGCTGTCACTTGAGACAGACACGTCCTGTCACAGTTTAATTTGAAAAAGCAGACTCTGCTGAGTTCCAGGCTAACTATGGAGGATGCTGTTTTTGCCCTCGTCGCCTTTAATTGAATCTAATATTGCAATCGCTCCGAGGCATCGGCGTGATATTCACCGTCTTGTGACATTCACTTTTCAAAGGCTGGAAGCTGGACAATTAATCTTGATTTTTTGTAGAAATATGATGCACACATGATGCACACTTTACTTTAAGGAGGTTTATTTTATTTGGGAAAAAAAAGCCTTTGGTCAGAGGAAAATGTATCCCATTAAATAGTTTTCACACACTGTTGTGCTTCTCAAAGAGGTGTAATTGTGCCTCATTTTGAGTTTCTCAGCTGCCTGATGTTGTTGGAAATGTTTTGTTGCAACTCTTGCATTCATATCAACCAGTCTTTGTATTCCTTTTTTAATTTGGACTGCAGTCTGCTTAATTAATTGCTGTCAATAATGGCTAATTTACAACAAACACCTTATTAAAATATGAAGTTTGCCATCAGCATTTTCCGTTTCACTCAGAATTCACAAAGTTTCTTTCCCACGTATTAAGAATGTCATTACATATTCTTAAGTTTGCTAATTTCTGAATGTGTGAGGTAATTAGTTTTTGTGAAATATTTAATGTGTTAAATGAGGTTCAGAGGCAGCAGTAAGTGCATTGTCTCTGTTCTCCAGGACAGAGACAATGTAGGTGCCCCCAGCCACCACCACTGTTCAGCCAGTTGTGCCTTGATGCACCCCATCCATTGAGCAATTGTCTGAAACAAGTTCTTTTAGTCTCCTTTCCATCTCCTCTAAGCCATTATTTTGTAGGAGCCACAAAGAACCTTTGCAGAAGCCTAAATCGAGGCTAATCCTACAGGAATCCACCATCGTGAGAAGGGTGCACTGTGGTCATGAAGGGATGGACATGGTCAGCAGCAAAACTATGTTGCTGATAATATGTGGGGTCTAAGCAATACTCGCTTGGTACTAAGTGAGCCAACACAATACCCCCTCCCACACCGTTACACCACAACCAGCAACCAGAACCACTCACAAAAAGCAGGATGGATCCATGCTTTCATAATGTTTGTATTGTATCAACTTCTGACCCTGCAATCTGAATCTTGCAGCAGAAATAAAGAGTCATCAGACTAGGTAATGTTTCTCCACTCTTCTGTTATCTAATTTTGGTGACTTGTGAATTGTAATGCGAATGTAGCCTAACGCTCCGTTTACATGAAAACGGTCCAGCGACAACAGTATCCTTTTAACACTTGGGTTTGTGAAAAGTACAACGTTCAGTCGGAAACCATCACCCTTCACACAGAACGGCAAGAGATGTTGAAAACGATGCAGCTCCCATGCTGTGTATAGGACTCACAACCATACTGCATACATGCCAGTAGCTTTAGTTTTTGCCGTTTACATGGCGACAGAGAACAGAGAGCTTTGAAAACGCTTCACTCTGGAACACGTTTTCAAATTGGGCAATTTTCAGGGACTCAAAACACCGTTGTGGTGGAAACAGCAGACCAAAAAACAACTAAACTTTACAGTTTTCACCTGAAAACTTTCTCTCGTAAACGGGGCCTTAGTTTCCTGTTCTAAGCTGACAGGAGCGGCACCCCGTGAGGTCTTCTGCTGCTGTAGACCATCTTCTTCAATGTGTTGCGTGTTCAGAGATGCTCTTTTCTATACCTTGGTTGTAACAAGTGGTTATTTGAGTTATTGTTGCCCTCCTATCAGCTCCTATCAGCCTGTCACTCTGACCTCTGGCATCAATAAGGCGTTTGTTCCCCCCTTCCCAAAAAAAAAAAAAAATTGGTGCTCACTGGTTATTTTCTCTTTCGTGGACCACTGACTGTAAACCCTGGAGAGGATTGGGTGGGGGAAATCCCAGTGTTCAAATTTGCTTGATTCTTTTTTTTCCCCTTTGCGATGCCAGTTTGAGCAGGTTGTCTTGACCATGTGCACATGTCTAAGTTCATTGAGCTGCAGTCATGTGATTGGCTAATTAGACATTTGCATTTGCATTAATTATTTGCAGTTGAACAGGTGTACCTAACAAACTGGCCAACGAATGTAAATGTATTTCATAGAACTGTGTCTTTATTTGTGGTACAAGAACAGAGAGCACACACGCACACATCCTCATTGACATCTGCGATAACCACGTTCAAATTTAGTGGACAGGGGAAGTCCCCTGAACTTATTAGATTTCCTTCTCAATCAGATGAAAGGCGTTATTTTACCGAGAATATCACATTACGAGAAAAGAAATGACTGCATTTTAGTCTAGCTAGGCGAATGACTTCACAGTTCTGTATCATCAGTTAAAAGTTGCTACAAAATGTCTAATTTACGTTCTTAAAGTGCTCTGTGTGTTTCCTGCCAAGGTGTCAGAAGAGCGAGAGGGGTTAAACCAGTGTTCAAGACCTCTGACTGCATTCAGCCTAGAATCACATGCTGTTTAGCCCAGGAACACTAATTAAATTTGGAATCCAATTACAGGAATGGTAATGAAATTTCCAAATGGGGAAACTCGTAATCTGCTCATTGAGGTGTTTAATTACAAGCGGGTCTGTGCATCGGAGATATGTTACACCTCAGGATTTGGCGGACGGAGACATGGACACTAGTTAGATTGCCTGAGCATGTTGAAGTGTTGGAGGAAAAGAAATAAAATGCGTGAGCTTGTAATTCAGCTCATGTGACCCTGCTCCTGTCTTATGTTCTTAGTGTAGGCAACATGCCCATGTTAATGATATGAATATGGTTGGAGGGGTGTTTCTTGAGATAGTTTGTTTTTCCGGTTCTAATGATTTTTATTTTTTTTTGCAAGTAATTATCCATATTCAGATCAATAAACCTAGTTTAAAAGCAAAGCTATCAGAGAGTGAGGGTGGAGCGTGTGAAAGAGTGGCCTTCATTGCATCTCCCTTAAGATGCTAAAGATACTACACAATACTGAGAACAGATAATCTATTAAAATTATTCACATATTTGAGGAAACTCAATTTCAGACTCATCAGCTCTTGCTTTGAGTCCAGCACACATGTCTGGGGTTTAGGTCAGCTACACGTTGCCAATTTTTTTCTGTGATAAAATTCGAAACCAGTCGCATAACAGATGGGCGTAGCCAGCTTGACATCACCTGTGAAGTTGAACATTTTTGCCATTACCTGCTTAGTTTTTTTTAAACCCAGCATTAAAAGTTGGCAGCAAGGTAGGCCAAGTCTAAAATATGCCCACCTGGACATTAATAAGGAATATAGGAAATAAGCATTGAACCTGGGGATTGAGTTCACCAGCTGATCAGAAAAGTATTTACTGTGGACATGGATCAAAGCTGCTACGTGCTGTTTTAATATTGGCATCTTTACTCCTTTATGCAACTGGCAGTTAGGAAGAAAGCAGGTTTGAAGCACATAAGAATTGGCTTCATTTACTTGCATACACATTTTATGGTTCTGTCTTACACACATTTTCTACTTACCTGAATATGGGTATGTGCAGCTGATATGCTAGGATTTCCATGGTCCCTGGGTTTGACCGTGTTTTTGAGTTTTGGGTTTGGAATCCTTTATTTAATCCTGTGTTTCCTATTTTCCTGTTTTACTTTGAAAGTTACTCGTGTCTTGTTGCTCTAGCTTAGAGTTTTTCTTCCTCCCTTGTGACTGGTTTGATTTTCTCCACCTCTCTGATCAACCCTATGTGTATAAATAGTCTTTCCATTTAGTCTTTGTCAAAGTCTCCCCAGTGTAATTCTAATGTTGCCGGACTTGCTGGATTTCATATTTAATGCGTTTATGTTTTGTGTTGTTGTAAGCATTCAAGGTTCTCAGTGGCCATACTTTTTCCAGTGGCTTTAGCTACAACAGCTGCAGTTGTATTTAATTGTCTCAAAGAACAATCAGGAGAGAGCCAACACCATTCAGGAGTGTGTTTAAGCAGTCTTTCACTGGACCTATAAAACATCATAGTTCTGACTAACACAAACATGAGCAAGATTGAAAATGTTAGATTAGAAGCAAACTCTCCTGTATCTATCTGTAATGGCCCTGGGTCTATCCTGGGTCTATGACCCAATCTTCTCTGTTTTAATTTTGCTTCCTCTCTGTTCCATTAGTTGATTCTGCTCACCTGTTTGTTCCCCGTTGCATTTTGTTTTCCCACTTAGACCCTGTGTATTTAACTGCCTGATCACATCAGGCTTCTCTAGCCTGTTTATAGCCTGGCCAGTTCAAAGGCTGTTGATACATTCCAAAGCAAGAGAGTCCAGAGCCAGAGGGTCCCGCTCCGCCTCAGCCAGAGAGTCCAGAGCCAGAGGGCCCCGTTCTACCTCAGCCAGAGAGCCCAGAGCCAGAGGGTCCCGCTCCGCCTCAGCCAGAGAGTCCAGAGCCAGAGGGCCCCGCTCTACCTCAGCCAAAGAGCCCAGAGCTAGAGGGTCCCCCTCTACCTCAGCCAAAGAGCCCAGAGCTAGAGGGTCCCGCTCCGCCTCAGCCAGAGAGTCCAGAGCCAGAGGGCCCCGTTCTACCTCAGCCAGAGAGCCCAGAGCAAGAGGGTCCCGCTCCGCCTCAGCCAGAGAGTCCAGAGCCAGAGGGCCCTGCTCTATCTCAGCCAGAGAGCCCAGAGCCAGAGGGTCCCGCACCGCCTCAGCCAGAGAGTCCAGAGCCAGAGGGTCCCGCTCCGCCTCAGCCAGAGAGCCCAGAGCTAGAGGGTCCCGCCTCC
>VUQK01012502.1:7704-22591 GCA_015106715.1 Bujurquina vittata
TATACAAAAAAAAAAAAAAACTGACAAAAAGTGGCCAACAGCAGTTACTCTGTTTCAAACTAGGCATATTTTTCCCCACCTCATTTTGTTTTTTTTATTATTATGTTGCTACTTGTTATGAACTCCTTGAGTTCATAATTATTGTAATCAAAATCTAAAGTTAAAGAACCAAAATAATCATGAATAGCGCACTGCTGAGGAGTAAAAAAGATTCATTAGACAGGCTCAAATTTGGGGGGGGTCCAAAATTGCTTAAAATGGCTCTTTTGATAGTAAAGGTTGCCGACCGCCTCTACTACAAAGTGTGAAATGTGGTGTAATTGTGCTATCAGATGGAGAGAGAGCCGAGCTGGGGCAGTGAGGGAAATGCATTTGACTCGAAGCAGGAAGCAGCATAAAATAGAAGCTCCCACTCAAAGAAATTACTACAAATTGTACTTATGTAAATGTAGTGGTATGCAAATGTGATTAATTTTAGCCAGTATTTTCTTATTACTGTCTTATTACTTAGGATTTATGCATCAAGAAAAAAAAAAGCACCAAAGCGAGCACTGCTCAGTATTTCCATTATCCTGTGGGTCTATTTTCAAAGCCATGCCGTGCACCTTCAAAGCCAGACGACCCCTGTAAATAAGAGACCCGTGGTATTTTAAAAATGACTCATAAATGGTGCGTTCTTGTAAGATGTCATCATGACCGATGTCGGTCTAAATTTGGTCTTCACTGTTTACTTCCTTAAAGGCATAAGCGAGGTTCCTGAAGAGGGAGGCTCACAAAAATGTCATGCAGCCACAAAAAGTTCGTCGAGATCTTGACAGAAAATTTGGAGACAAAAAAAAGATGCGGCAGACTTACAATCTGTGTGATGTCCTCTGAGACGCAAGACTCGCAAGACAGAACCTTATTTAAATGTTTCCTCAGCTGCTTATGGGTGACTGACAGAAATGTGAACCTGTGAAACACATCAAACGTCTGGTGATGTATAAGAATCAAAAGCATCCACCTACACTGCATCTCAAAGTCTCTGATTGTGTATAATTTATATAGCAAACAAGTACTTTTGTATTAAATATGACCAGCACATTTTAAAGTCAGGGTCCCTCTGACCCGCTTTCTTGAATTAGCATCACATAGATAGTAAATTCAATCTTAGCTGTTCCATTTAATCACCAGATTGCTGAAGCATGCTCTGTGTTTTGCTATGCTGCTTTGAAAAAAAAAAAATATTTCTTGTATTGTTTTTCTCCATTATTATGTTCCCAAATGAAGTATTGATTTCAGAGAGCTGGAAATGAAAATCAGCCGGCCGCTCTGAGGCAAACCTGTCTGTGTTTGCAGATTTCTCTTGTGGTAACCTCGTTCTTCTTACTAAAGCATGGAGAGGCATGGCACTCATACGGCTGTCATTTATCTTGTCATGAATTTAAGGTTCATTTGCATGATCTAGCGTTAGTTCGAAGCTTCTTGTGACAAATGTGCTCATTTCTAATTACTGTGAATCCAACGACTCAATGGAAGCCGACAAAACAACAGGTAACCTCAAACTCAGCTCGAGACATCAGTCTTGCACTAAATGCTTATCCAATTAAAAGTACATTTACCTTAAACTCCGTTGCCTTCTGAAGCTAATTGCACCCCCACCCCTTCCAGCCCCCACTCATACCGTACCTGGCAGCCCTCCACTGTTTGTTTTGCACTTTGTTTAAGTGCGAGGTTGGAAGGGCTTTTTCCACGCAAAATGAAATACGCGTGAAGCGAAGCGTCCCGTGAATCCTCTCGTCAGTGGGCTCGTCTGATTACAGCAATTATACTAATGTCTCAAAATTAATGCAGTAATGATTTATTGACGCTGAAAATGATAAATGCGGGTCTGCCCACACTTGCACATTTAAAGCACTGGTCAATTAGCCAGTCAATTAAACAAGGCCTCTGTGCCAGTTCCATTCAGATTTTTTTTCCTTAATTAATACTGCATGAAAACACCTGACCCATATAGCATGTGCGTATGCTAGTATGTACTTGTGTTCATGCTGTGGGTGCACAAATTTGTGCACAATGTTTATGAAGAAAGTGGTTAGGACATGATTTAGGGTCAGTGATGTTAACCAAGAAGAAATCACAACAACACAACTAACAAAAACTCCCTGCAAACGTGGCACAAACTGCAGCGTAATTAAAGCATGAAGGCCAAGAAAAATGATTTTGCTAACATGAATTGTCAAACAATAACTCAGACATCCATAAAAGCAAGTTTCTACAGGGTGTCAGCATCGCACAGTCGTGCTCCACTTGGCCAAAGTCCAATTAAAACACGGTGAGTGATGAAAGCTTCAGGAAAATGGTAAACATACTGGACAAAAGACTTTAAGCCCTCATGTGATTATTTTGCCAAAGTGGCAACCCGCTGTACCCACACTGTGTATAAAACAGGGATCTGACAGTTGTTGAGTACTTTGCTATGAGTTTTATTCACATCTGTGATGGAGTTACAATGAATAGAATGAAAGAATTTACATTTGCCTTTATGCACTTAGGCAGGTGAATAAACACCTTATATGTCTGCAAAAAAGTCTTAATTAACAGGAATGTAGCACATTGTAATACAGTGCACTGTTGATTTCATGTTGGGTTGCTTTTTTTAATTTATATATATTTTTTCCTTCTAGGAGATGCTTTGAGTGTACAGATTTACATGTGAAAATGTGAAACAGTGTTATGCTTACATGAAAAAAAACTTGTAAAATAATTGTGACAAATAATTGTGATCTCAAAAACTGATCAAAGTAAATGTGATCATGTTGTGATCATTTTGGCCATAATTGTGCGCCTCTATCGAGTACAAAGACTTTCAATATTGACATAAAATTAAAAAAAGTATAAAATTATAAAAGTACTTTTATTTATATATCACTTTTCAAGAGATAAATCACATTAAATAAAACCAGTGAAACAAACAAACAAAAACATAAAATGACAGCAGGATGTCGGACATAAAAATAAAGTCAAAAATAGAAACCAAGTAAAATGGTACCTGGATGTCAGTTTAAAAAATGAGTTCCTCACAGCTTGTACACTGGGAGTGCACATTTCCAAAGTGTGGGCTCCATGACTGCAAAGACTCCTGCAGCCACCTTTAGTTTTAGTGCAGATGTCAGGATGCGTGAGAAGCCCTGATCAGAGGGTCCTGCTGGTGACACGTGGCTGCAGATGTTTGCAGATGTAGCTGAGCGTTTATGTGGTCAGTGCAAAATGCCTCCATAGCACCACCTACAAAACTGTAACAGAGGAGCCCCACCGCTGTGTTTCACATACCTGTACAAAATATGAAACAAGCAAACAACACCCTGAGACACACCTCAAACCCAACAGGAAGTCCACAAGTTAGAATTTAGGGGGTGAGTTTGCCATTTCCATGCATCGTACTCTAACAAACTCCTCCTCAATCAACTTCATATTTGATTAGTCTAAACTGCAGACCTTGGCTGTGTTAAATTGCAAAGCCAGTAACTATAATTTGCTGTGGCCGCGTGGTGAATTCCAATCATTCCTCACAGCACAAGAAGTTGCAGAAACTCAAACGTGCGCCGCCCAGTCTGTTCCAAACTTCACATTGTTGAACAGAGTCCAAGTCTGCAGACGTCTAACATGTAGCCACAGTCACGGTGCCACCTGCAGTAGCTGCAACAGTTTTCATTGTTATTGCATTGTGAAAATGATGGGACATTATTTAAATATTATTATAATATTAAATATTTAATTTTGAAATCCACATTTCATATTCATTTTATAATTTAGTATTTTTTTTTAATGAAAATGACATTTTCCCATCGTTGCTACTCAATTTCAATAAGCTTAATTCAAATCTATAATTCAAGTAACAATAATAATAATGTGAATAATAATAAAAAGAAGTAGAAGAAGGCCTCGCAGTAACGTTTCTCTCCAATGCAAGGACATAACATTTTGCATACTAAATTCAGGCCTTTCAGGGTAATAAGGATACGTTGAGGCGGCAGATAATCAGGTGTCTTTGAGACTGGATCAAAGTAAAATGCTTTCCATCAGGCTTTATGGCCAATATCGCCTTCTTTTGTTCAGAGCTTTTTCATGTATGACCACAGGCAATTCAAAACCACTTCTCACTGATCGTGACCTCCTCCCACAATATACACATTTTTTATGTTTTTTTTTTCTAAAGAAAACTGCCTCAATATCATTTTTAGTTTGAGTATTTCCAGTGTCAGAACCTTACACAGACAATGTTCAAACTCAGCTAGTTTCTGCTGGCTTTTGTCATACTTGCAGAAGAAAACTGTTAAACACAGAAAATAAAGCAGTTTATGTCAAACTGTGAGATTTGCTGAAGCCAGGGGGCTGCAGAGGGAGGGACATGGGGCAAAGGGGCCTGAGGTGAGAGGGACAGGCGTGTGTGTGTGTGTGTGTGTGTTCTAAAGGCAACAGGAGGTTAATTGTTGTACTTTGGCCTGTAGATCTGACCCCCTTATCAACGCAGTCAGTGGTTGCAGATGGGTTAGTTGCTGTGACGGGCATATAAATAAATGCAAGAAATAAAGTGTGGCAAACCCATTAAAGCCCAAGAGCTACAAATCAGGTCAAAAATAGCACTTTTCTTTGAGTGGTGACCGTCAGACCCGAACACATTTTATTAGATTCAGTGTGACGCTTCCTGCTGTGCGATGGCCATCAAATAAAAGTCCACGAGCTGGTTTCGAAGCTGTCACTTCATGACTGAAAATTGTTGTGTTTGATTGTTTTCTTCAGCGTCGAGCTAATCCCACTATCTCTGTCTGTACGTCCAGGAGTATACTGCAGACAGGAAGTGCTAATAGCAAATTTGGCAAGTTGCCAATTTACTAAAAATGTAAACAAAAAAAAGGCTTAAGGGGAGTGTGTGTGCATGTGTGTGTGTGGTAGCCGAACTTCGATTATAAATCCAAAATACAGCTGGTTGAAAAGATGTGAACGCAACGGCATCTGCTTCTGGCCCTCGTCTCATTCGCACACACACCCGCACCTCAAGCGCTGGACTATAATTCATAATGAGAAAAAGATTAAATTGGACTTATGAGGAAGGCAGCGCTGTGTTTCCGGCCAAGTGTGTCTCTTAAAAATGCATCAACACTTATTACATTGTGCTTAATGGGCTTCGAAGAAATTTGTCCCTTTGCCATTTTGGTCACGGCTTTAGGAAAAGTGGTCATAATGGATGCTAATTAAGTCATGACTAAAGCTGGACACACAAACTAACAAGTACACACACACACACACACACACACACACGGAGTGCCTGAAACTCTGCTGCTGGACTACAATAGACTTTCCCATCCACAGTTTGACCAAAATTGGCCAGATATGTAATTCACAGGAAACAGCAATAAGTTATGATTAAAAGATGATGGAGAACCTCGTCCCCCAATTAGGACAGAGATTGTTTCCATCATCTGAAAATACTGGCAGGATTTCCTCATGCGCTGATGTTCCAGACATATGTGACTGCTGCTCCAAGCCAAGGCATGACACACTGAGGCTGTGCACAAGCCTCCGTTACTGCCGGCTAAAAAACTTTTACTGAAGCTGTCAACTTTTAAAGATTCAAATAATAATAATACTAATAATAATAAAGGAACAACAATATTTTTAGTTTACACTGGCAGCCACATAAAGTCACACAGACTCCAGGTGCTTTTAGTGTTGTTTCTTCATTATTTAGCCTATAAAATATTTGTGTTAGTGTTAGAATCAATTCAGAACAAGTACAATGAAGCCAGAACCGACTTGAAGTGGTCACGGTCCCACTGAACAGAACTATAATTATCTACTTCTCCATCTGGTCATGTGGCCTCCTGTGCCAGGAGTGAACCTCCTGCTGTCTCCTGTCTCAGCACAGCCAAACACAGCTAAGCTTCTCAAATGAGGTCAAAGGAGCGGGCTTGGCAAAGCTTAAGATACAGCTTGGACATTGTAGTTTTAGGCAGGATCCATGTTGGCCAAATAACTGTGGTCCCATAGCTCTTGCTGTAATTTATCATTATTTGTTTTGTTTTCTTTATTTATTTTTGGCTTTAACGGTTTTGTAATATTTCAGTTTGGGGAGTTGGGAGTGTAACTGTGACGTGCAATCAGAAAGTGAAGCTCAGAAAAAGCGCTGACAGCTTTGTGGCAGGTGTTTACTGATGTACTGATATACAGATGAGTGGTGGGTGGGTGCCAGCATCTACTGTGCAATTGTGGTCAGAAGTTAACAAACTCTCCTCCTGGGCATGAGGTGGGCTTGTTTCTTTTAATAATTTCTTTGAAATGTTGTTTTTCCGGGGTGGTAAAAATTGTTAAATAAACTGTTAAATTGGGAGCACAAGTTTGAATTCATTTTAGATTATCTCTAATCCACGCAGGGTCAAAGGTACACCTCCACTAATATTTGGTTAAATGTCCTTTAGCAAGTTGCATCTGGACCAGATGGTTATAGTAGCCATCAGGAAGCTTCTGGGATCATCCTGACAAAGAAAGAAAATGCCGCTAAGAGGATTAGGGAAGTCTCGGGTTCAACGCAAAACAGAATGAAAATTTAAAAAAAATGCTCCCACTGATGTTTACACCTGATTCGCTCATTCCGCTGCCAATCAAAAAGAGATTCAGCCCCAGACAGATCATCCAATCATCATGCAGAAGCTGAGCGTCCGGGCAAGCCGAGGTCAGCCCAGTGCCCCATAGACCCCCAGAGACGCTGAGCGTCTGTGGGCGGGACAAAGGCCAGCATTTATCCAATGACTCGTCTCGTTTCGCAGCAGTTTAGGCTGCGCTAACGGACTCTGGGGACGCTCAGCGTCCGGGCTGTTTAAAACACCGTGAAGCTGCGGGATTGAGTGAGAGGAAAGCCGCGTCGTTACCAGTGATAAGAAGCTGATTGTGAACAAAAGTTGAGTGCATATTTAGTCAATGACATGTACACACAACAGTATATATTTGATCACTTATTTTTTGACATTTTAGGGGAAGCTGAGCCTCCCTTGCAGTCTTAGAGCAATCGCCCCTGCTCTAAACATACTTCTTGTTACTGTGTCATTGTTCACTGTGAATTGAGGTTGGGCAGTTGGGTCTTCTTCAAGACCATGGCAAAGTGGCGAAACAGCTGAATATGAATTTGTTTAGAAATGGCCGCAAGAGACCTTCCTAACTTGTGTAAGTATAAAATTCTCCTTCATAGATTTTCACTGAGCTCTTAGGACTTTCCCATTGTTCTGAGTTGCGGTCAATCCAATGACTGCTGTCAAAGAAATCCTTTTTTATGCTGGCAAAGAGAAACAGAAAATTGTAATCAATCATGATCACTACCACGGAGATAATAGACCTTGTTAAGTTAAGATATTGTAGAACCTTCAGCACCAAGATTTGAGTGTATGTATAAAATTTTGACCCTATGTGTATTACAGAAAATGATACATTCAAAGTTGTGCTTCCACGTCTTTTTTTTTCCTCTTTAGAAATTGAACAGTTTAAAGAAATTAATGGAAGCCTAAAATTACTGTGACATTCGCGCCCATGATGACTGCATTTAAACTTCTGACCACAACTGTATATTTAATTTACATGCAAAAAAACCCTGCTCGTTAATCAAGGGTGATGATAACCATGATATTCATATAGGCCAGTTCCATCTGTGTGTATATATATATATATTTAAAATACTAAATCTGGTTCTGCATTGTTTACGTAAGAAGCTATTTAGAGTTATAGGGGAATGTAAAAATCTGCCTGGAACTGCGCCTGCTGAAAAGGGTTGAAAGCGTATCCCATTGATTTAGCATTGCACTTCATTGTTCAGAAGAAGCAACAAATCAATGCAGCAAAACCAGAGATATACTTTTTTCCTTTCCTTGTTGGTTTCTACAAAGCAGTTCAAATACTAAGGGTTCGGTTAAAGGATTGGATGTGAATGTGAGCAACAGCTAATATAGCCCTGACCATGCTGACTTATCAGATTTTGTGCTGCTCCCTCTGGAGCCTCAAAGGGTTTTAAACAACTTTATTTCACATTTAAAAACCGATTTTGAGAGGGGGAAATCAGCAGAGTGGTGTTAGGACATTCGGGCCAAGTGTAATAGACCTGTAGTGGCCTCTTAAGATGGTTAAGAGAATGTCAGAAATAGACATGAGAATACGCCACGGAAACCATTAAACATTTTTATGAGTCCGACACAGTTGTTGTTTATGATGAATGATATATAGGAGACATATGTCTCCTAGAAGCAGTTCAGTTTTATTTATATAATGTCAATTCATATGAAATACCAATGAGGTAAAAGGTGACTGCCCCTCCCTGAGACTGGTTATGCCAAGGGTTCCTGTTAAAAGGGAGTTTTTGCTTCCTACTGTCACAGAGTGTTAGCTGGTAGGGGGGTTGTCTAATTATTGGGGTTTCTCTCTAATATTGTAGGGTCTTTACCTTACAGTACAAAGTGTGTTGTGATTTGGCGATATATCAATAAAACTGAAATGAATTGAATTGAAGATTCTTTAATAGATGGAAACACAACAGCCTGATGAGCGCCTGTGAGCAAGTATTTGGTGACAGTGGGGAGGAATAGCTAGTGCTCATTTATCCTCAAGATGTTGGTCCAACAAGATGATAATCGCATCACCGACTTAATTTTTAGTAATTTTAAAATCCATCCGTCCATCCATCCATTTTCTTATCCTTTTCAGGATCATTTAAAGTTGATGTTGCTTTGGTTGCTTCCTGCATCCAGATGTACAGTACAGTAGTTTCCGTGGAAGATGGCAACTTTTCTGAAAACCCTTGCAAAGCAAACCAGAAACCGAGACTGCTTGCCTTCAAAGGAAAAGTTGCACTTTTTATGTTGGTTGCCGCGATAAGACACAACTTTTACTTTGAAGGCGAATGTCATCCATTTCTGTTTTTTTTAACACTTTTCAGGTTTCACCACAGCTTAGAGAGTAAATGGCAGTGATGGCAATTTGCAGATGGGAAACGGCAACAATCTGCAAGCAATTAAAGCAGCGCCCTGCTTGCGGCAAGTTTCTTTGTGGCAGAATTACTGGCGTGCATGAGAAATCAGCAAAACAGCAGCTCATTGTATCACAGATCTTTATTTTAACAAAGTGTAAAGCGACACTTCAAACGCACCTCACCGTGCCGATTTCCATCAATCCGGCAACCTGCTCATGAGGTCACAGCTTTTCTAATCAAATACAGAACCAACACAGAACAAGCCATGATGACAGGTCACACATAACATCCATGAACATTGCTACTAGAAACTTGGACCTTCAACGTTAGCACCCTGGAAATGTGCAGCTGCAGACTCTAGCAGGCAAACAGGTGTATGACACTGCTGTGCTCACATTATATATCAATGCAAAGGCACAACATTGATTTTTGTAACATTGATGCTTTAACGATACATCCACTTAGATTTTTTTTATTGTACAGAATGAGAAAAAAGTATATCAAAATTAAGTATGTTTAGAAACCATTTACAATCAGCAGTGTATGATTTTATACAGTCACCCAAAAACATGAAGGCGAGTGCTCTTATCTGCTTTCACCAGTGCAACTTATGATCCACTCTTAACCACTGTAAGCATGAAAGATTTTAAAAGCTCTAATAATGAATAATAACAATGACTCAAACAAAGACGCAAATGGCGCACAACACCCATCGTCATATTTGTCTGCTTTTTATAAATGCATTACTGTGTCATTGTGGAAAAATGCACATTAAAAATTCATTATTTTTGCTTTTTGCCTTTAATGACTGAATAAATAGTTGTTTCTATGTGACATGAATTTTGCATGCCACATTACAACCACATGACAACACACACCACAAAGTTAAGAGGTGCGCTGCTTTTTTTTTTTTATAAAAGTGTGTTTATTATTCATGAAGATGGTGGGTGGGAGATGAGGGAACTGCTTTGGGGACAAAACATTTGTTTTTGGTTGTTATTCTCCAGGCATGTTTGAACTTCCATACCTAAGAGAATATAGGCGGACTCTGCTTTTATTACTAAATGTGTTAACAGGAGAAGGCACAAATTCTACTTTTGGGAATTTGACTGTTTGGGCACTGCTTCTAAACTTGAAACTTTTAATGGCCTAAATACACCCACAACAAACATCTTCAATCAAACTTAAAATAACTTATCTAGTTTTCTTTCTGGCTGTCATTCCTTTTGATTGTCTTTGATTGAAAGGAAGAGGAATTTATCTTACTATGTTTGTATCTTTGGGTAAAAGCAACAAGCAGGAAAGCTTGCCTCAACATATCCACCACCATAGCTCCCAGCAGCCATTCCCATACATACATGTCATATACTATAACACTTTGATTGCATTTACATGTGATGCTGCAGTGTATTGACTCCACGGGGAAGATTCATCTGTATAATGCATGCTGCTGACTTCAAATACAAAACTTTGTGCAGGATGAGGAATGAAGCTCTGCAATATTTCCACTCTGTAAGTGATTCCCTGTGTGGTCGTGTTTCAAGCTGTTACACTACATGATGCAATAGGACAGTATCAGATGAGTGAGCGTTGTTCCGTCCACTCTAGTATTTCTGCGCCAACACATAAAAGTTTGCATGCAACTACACACACACACACACACACGCTAAGGGCTATCGCTCTCACTCTACATAAGAATCAGTGTTGTTCCTCAGTCAGTCCGTCATTCACTCAGAGACACTATCCAAACAATCAGCCTCCCTGTCCAAACATGTTAATCCACCTACTTCATCTTTATTCCCATGGACACTGGCTGATGTCTACGGCTGCACTCCTCTTCTCTCCTGGGTGCACACACACATGCACACACATGAGTGTGTCAGCACTTTAGCAAGCCTCTTCTAACAAATATCCCTATTTTGCATATTCAGATGAGAAGCTTATCAGATAACACTGCAGGGACTTTGCATGGTGTGAGGAAAAATAGGTGGATTTTCTCTTTGGAAGGAAATGAACACCTCCATGATTTTTTTCCCCCAGTGCCCATTGTTTTTATTCTAAACGGTGAAAAGACATATTTTAGTGTAAATATACATGAACTTTTGCAAGGCTTTATATATAATTGGAGAGGATATGCTTTTAATGTCGCATCACTTCCAACACTGATGTCATGCTGGTGCAAAAGTCGCCGAGAAAACCGCCAACATCTGCTGTGTTAATGCTGGTGTGTGAATATGCACCCTGATACAGCGTAAGTCATTTGAAGTGTCTGGCAGGAGAGGCTGTTATAAGCCACTAGCTGTAAAAACACGCAAGAAAAGAAAAAAAAAAAAAACAGCTTCCTTTTGATTTGATGATGTATTCAGTGGGAGGGATCGATAAATTTTATGTGCAATTCATATTGATTGTTTGGGCATGTTATATGTACTGCAGTTTAAAAGAATCACATTGAGAAGATTAATGGGGTCAGTTATTTTTCACTTCTGAGGAACGCTGCATGTTCATGTGAGGACATGAAAGCACCCTGCTGTCAAACTGCTAGAAAAAAAATTTTCAGCCTTTATTTTGATGCCAATTTTGTTTTGCAATCTATCGTCTCACAGCAAAATCAAAGTACTGTGACTTTGTATATGATCACTGATGATAATTCTGAATACTGAGTACTTTTACTTCAGGTACTTTAGGTATATTTTGATGCTAAAAACCTTTGCACAATTGTTCGGTCAGTAATAGATCTGAACACTTTTTCACCAAAACACTTATTCTACACAATAGAAACTCTTGTGTTGCACCATTTGTCATGTAAAATATTCTGTAATGCGGGCACAGCGATGAACCAGGAATTTTATTTATTTTGGAGTAAATATTCTGATTTTGTTATGCTGTCCTCACCAAGACAAGCAATGGACTTTCATCCTTTTCATATAAAGCCATTTTACCAAGTCCACATTAGAGGTGTTTTACTGTATACAGCTCTGAAAAAGTCGGGATGCTGTGTGAAAAAACTAAATCTAATGATCTGCAAATCTCCAAAATTCATTGTTTTTATTCAGAATAGAAAAATATCAGATGTTTACATTGAGACGTTTTGTTATTTGATGAAAAATATGAACTCGTTTTGAATTTGATGGCAATCTTTAAAAAGTTGATCACTATCTGGTTAACAGCATCAAAAGATTCTGAGAATCTGGAGGAATCAATGTGCACAAGGGACACGGCTGAAAATCAGTACTGGATGTCATGATCTCTCTGCCTTAAAATCAAAAACAGGCACGATTCTGTCATGGAAAAGATTGCATGGGCTCAGCTTTGCTCTTTCATCCGCACATGCAGTTTAAAGCTCCCTAAGACAAAGAAGAAGCCCTATGTGAACCTGATCCAGAAAGGGTCAAAGGTCATGGACTGGACTGAGGCAATGTGGAAAACTGTTGTAGTTTGGGGGTGTATTAAACTTGCACATTTGGAAAGGCACCATTAATGCTGAAAGGTGTATATATAGGTTTTAGAGCAACACATGTGCTCCCGTCCAGATGACGTGTTTTTCAGGGAAGGTGTCGCTTAGCAATACAATGCCTAATTACATACTGGAGCCATGACAACAGCATGGCTTCATGGCACAGGAGTCCAGGAGCCTGCAGTGCAGACCTTTCACCAACAAAGAAGAACCAGGACTGTTGAGCAGCTGGAATCCTCTATCAGTCAAAATTGCGACAGCATTTTAATCCTAGAAGTCCAGCAGCTGCTCTCCTCAGTTCCCAGATGTTTACAGACTGTTGATAAAAGAACAGAGGGAAACCTGGCGCTGTCCCAGATTTCTTGAAACGTTTTGCTGCAGAAATTGTTGTCACATTTTTTTGGTTTGTTTTGTTTGTTTTCTGCCTTTAATTCTAAATAAAAAAAGGGGTTTTTGAGATCTGTAAATGTTTGCATTTTGTTTTTATTTACACTTTACACCCTGTTCCAACATTTTTGGAACTGGGTTTGTAAGTCACAGGATATTTTAGCCACACTTAATTGTGTTTGGCACTTTGATTTCCTTTCTCACTCAGTGGTTAGGTTCATGCATTAAAAACCTCTTGGTTATGTTTAGGTTTTAGAGGAAAAGGTTGTGGTTTGTTTTCTCAACGGTAATCCACACACTGCAAAATAATGACAGACCCGTCTTATGTCGTGCACTGCTGCAAAAAACACCTTCTGCTTTGTGCACCTTAACATCTGCCAAAAGAACAAGCTGGAAAGCCATAAATAGCATCCTGACATCCCAGTGGCAAATGTCATCCTAATATATATCTCAGATAAATACAAATAGCACTAAAAAGAACAATATGTGACAGAGCATGTGAAAGCCAGGCTCAGTTTCGAGGTCTGACTGGCCAGGCAGCACCCATAGGCATGTGTGGCTGTGCTGAGCGGGCCTTTTCCCCTCGTAGCAGAGGTTTGCAGGAGGGAATTAGTTTATTTGCAGTTTACGCATCAGAAACTGTTCAATAAACAACATTTTTCAGACAGTTTTGAGAGATATTTGCAGACAGTGGTGTTAAAATAGCAAACAGTGGGACTACTGGAAAGTCTGGTTGCTCTTGGTTGGGTCATTGCTTGGCTGTTTTTGTGTTATTCTCGGTCTGCATCTTTGGCCAGCTTTTCCCACGCTGCGTCACACATACTGTGAACTCTTTAAAAGGACACTTAAACCCATTTTGCAATAACACTACCTACCTGTGCAACACCTACACACACGCACACACACATCCTCCCTCTAATGCTGGCGACACCAGCGTGTATCCACCTTACTGCTCGAGAATCCTGCTGTCAGCTGCGATCTGAAGATGCTTTGATCGACAACTCGAGAGTTTCTCGAAACTTCATCAGCCTCTCTGACAAAGAAGCTTTCACTATTATTTCCTGTTGTTGTTATTAGGCTCTGATCCACAGCTCTCCTCGCAGGTACCTATTTAGAAACACCTGCTGTTAAGTTTACTTTACTGTTCTCAGAAAGCTAACCAAGCAGATGCAGAACACCGGGTTTTTGGGGTTTCCTTTTATTGGCATTGATAGTTCATAAACAAGCCCCTGCTGAGAATGATGTCGCTTCATAAAAACAGGAGAAATCTCTACAGGGACGACTGCTCCATGCTATTCACATCTGCAGCTGCTGTAATAACAATAATAATAAAATAATAATGATAAAAAAACAGAAAACCATAAATTTCTCAACACCATTCATGAATCATAGATCACATGTGACTATAATCCCAAATTCTTCCAAGCAGAGCCAAACATTTTTTTTTTTCCAGCAGAGTTGGGCTTTTAAAGTGTCTTTATTTAGACTGATGACTCTTTGTTTCAAACCCACTGTGGCACTTCAATGACGTCCCACGAGACGACTTAAAAGGAAGCGCCGCGGGCGTGTCGAGGATGACGCTGACATTAGTGCTCAAATCTGCGACGCGCAGTGCGTCTTGTTTATTGTAACATTTGTAAACATGCGTGTGCAGATTTGTAGGATATGACGGTGTTTTAATGAAATATTTCCACACCACAAGGCATTAGGGGACCGGGATTTGCAGTGACGTGGAAACACCCTGGTGTGGATGATGCACTGGCTCACCAGGCTGCATGCACATCCACTGGTAAGGGAGGACTGTATTGTACTTTTGTGGTAGACTGTGATCTCTGAGATTTTTTTGTTGTGGGTGGTGACGCTTTGAGGCTACATTTCCCACCAGTGTGTGGGAGGGGCACAGCGAGGGATGGACTGAAGACGGGGGGGGCTCTGAGTGAAATTACACACTTCTCTGGTTCACAATGTAGCTGTGTGGGCCTGCATCTTTGTCTCGTTCTGTACAAAAAAAAAAAAAAAAAACCCTTGGGTAAACAACCACAGCCCCCCCGAAACCC
>VUQK01012508.1:0-23747 GCA_015106715.1 Bujurquina vittata
TATAACACCCACAACGAGCCTTGGGTCATCGAAGAGCTCTTACCCAAACTGGAAGGGGAACAGGGTTGGAGACTGTGCCTACACCATCGAGACTTTGAACCAGGTAAGACTGCAGCCTTAAATTCAAAGGCTCTACCAGTTTAGCTTTGCATGGCCCTATCTATCCCACATAAGTGGTTTAGAACAGTTAGATATGTATTTTCATATGCACTCCAGAGGGTGTCGCCACAGTACTTCAATGAACTGCTGAGGATACAGACATCATGGTTTTAATACTGACTGTATATCTTTTTCTTTTTGTCTTCCTCAGGAAAATCTATCATTGACAACATCACAGATGCAATTTATGGAAGCAGGAAGACCATTTGTGTGATCAGTCACAAATACCTTGAGAGTGAGTGGTGTTCCAGAGAGATCCAGGCAGCCAGGTAACCTGAGAAAAAGCATTTTCCCCCTTAGTGATTTATTTTGAGGGGGTTTTGTATATTTGTGTCACACATGTTTCAGATAATCAAACAATTATTAATATTTGAAAAAGATTACTCAAATAAATACAAAATGCTGTATGTTTGTTTTTTGTGTGGCTTTTCTGCTTTGGAAAGCTGTTGAATCAATAAACAATTCAGCATGTCTCAATCTAAAGAAACTCAAAAACAGCTGAGAAACAAAGTCACTGACATCTGCAGTAGTGAGCCCTCCCAGGAGTGGAAAAATGACTCCAGATTAATCTGGTGCGTTTAGGTTCATACATTTTTAGTTTAGTTTTGTTTTTTGTTTGTTTTTTTGTTTGTTTGTTTTGGAGGGGGGGTTATGACTAGTATGTCACCTCAGCCAAGTCCTACCTGGAGGGGGCCTGGGGCAGACCCAGGACACCCTGCAGAGATTATATCTCTCGGCTGGCCTGGGAACGCCTTGGGGAATTTGTCAATAGGAAAGCTCAGTGGTTTGCAGACCATGGAGCTGAAAAACAGGAGGAAAAGCGAAAGACCTCAGAGGAGGTTTATGCATGTAGTGTATGTGTAATGTTATTGTAGCTCAGGGGGAAGAGCAAATCACAAATAATTGGAAGGCTGGTGGTTTAAACCCAGGCTGTTCTAGTGGGCATGCCAAAGTATCTGCAGGCAAAACACTGACGTGCTTGTACGAATGAGGAATGTTAATAGAAAAGTGCTATGTCTATTTATTGTTTTAACTTTCCTGGTTGCATCTAATGCCATTTAGTCCGTGTAGACTATTTACCTACTTTTTCAGGGTTTTCCGGACAAAACAAACCTTTTATTCAGACAACCTTTTGATTGTGACCACTTGAGGTTGCTGACACCAGAGTCTTAAGAAAATGGGTTTATTTTTAATTACTTGATAAAACAGCTGCAACATAGAGGGCAGAAGAGCAAGAAGTGGTCAGCCTGCAAAGCTGACCTCAGGCGTGCCTTAATCCTCACCTCATCGTGTGTAGTTAAGCAGAAATGAGCAAAGGCAGCACCTGAAACTCTCTCACTGCTGCTACAAAGAGAGTAGAGGGTGCAGAGGGGCCTAACAGCCATGTTACACTGACATGCTCAAAATTTCATCAGAAATATTTTTCCATGTTTAATTCTCCTCATTAATCTTTTAATTTCCTCTTCTGAACCATGTTCTTCTTTACAAAAAGCACCGAAGCGTCTCTTTTCTCCATCCTTAGTTTCCGTTTGTTCGACGAGAAGAAGGACGTGCTCATCCTGGTATTTCTGGAGGAGATCCCCAGCTATCTGCTGTCTCCTTACCACCGCATGAGGAAGATGCTGAAGAAGAAAACTTACCTGAGCTGGCCGCGAGCTGGAGAGCACACCGTGCTGTTCTGGCAGAAACTCCGGCAGGCGCTGGAGACCAGAGAGGATCTAGAAGAGGGCTCGTTACTTCTTACAGTGTCAAATACGGTGTGAAGGAAAAATTAAAATGTTTGCTTTCTCAACATGGGGCTTTAAATATTTTTCGCGTTTATGCAACTTTTACTCAAAGAAGCGTTTATGACCATGAAATATATATCTAAGTTTGTTAACATCATAGGTTTTGATTTTATTTACATTTTTCTGTCAATTATTCAGTAGGAATAAGTTATAATGTTCAGATGTCTCAAAATATTTTGAGTTTTTGGCGCCAAATATTTCAAATGTTACACCTACAAACTTAAACAGAAGCAGGGAAGCGAGAAAGGATGAAAAAAACAAATCCTGATGGTGACTTTATTTTCCTGTTAATTGAAGTATTACAGTCACCTCGTTAATCAGTTAAAATACTGTACAAAACTCACTCAAACATACCTCAAGTTTTTTTGTATTACTGAAACAAAGCAGTTTTGTTGTGCAAGAAGTAACAGACAAAAGTTGTCAGCTAAAGGTTTCTAATATTTTTATACACGTGCATTTGAATATTTTTCCCATATCAGGTTATTAGTGTTACAAGTAGTTCTTTGTTCAAGCTCTTATTACCTGCATTTGTGATGTTCAATAAATAATTTTGCTCCACGGATAGGTTTTAATGAAGAGCAGCTGTTTTTTAATGACTGTATAATTGGAGTATCTTAAATCTTGACGTTAACCCTTGGAAACCCAAAGACGTCAGTCATCACAACAATCTTGTGACCTCTTGACTGCTTTGCATATGACAAATAAAGCAAAAATAATAAAATTACTCTTTTTGTGTGGTTGGGTAAATAGGCTACTTAAGGTGGAATATTTTTTAAGACTTCATTTGCTGAAAATGATCAGCCAGTTAATATGCGAGTGTGCCAAACGTTCCTTTGTGTATGAAGCATCCTGTTGATTTCATTTTATCTTTTATTATTTGGGAGTTATAGGCAGTGGGATTAATTGTTATTTTTCCACTTTAGGACAAACTTTAGACAGACACATCTTTTATCAACTAACTCTTTTAATATTCTTTGAAAAATATAAGTCAATATGTCTCACATTTTGAGAGTACAGCATTTCATATCTCAGCCCCTTGAGAAAGGAGCAGGTAAACAGTAACACAAATTAGAAAAAAATTATAATTTGCATTACTTCTTTCATTTCATTTCTTAGTTTTTTTTTTTTTTTGAAGCGCTCTAGCTTACAGTCCACACATGTATTAAGAATACTACACTTCCTGTTTATAAAACAGAACAAATATAAGGAAAGGTCACACAATAAATGATATTATAAGTATATTATAAGTACTATAATGAACCGCTTATATTTGGGCTTCTTGGGTGCAGATAAGGACTCTTAAACAGAGATCAAGCAGATGCCTTGCTGGACTTTTCCTTGTTCACGACCCGAGAGCTCTTCCTCCTCTGTTCACTGCACACACACACACACAAAAAGCAATCAGTTTGCATCACTGAGCAGCTGACAGTGAACATAATGCACAGAAAAACAATAACAGACAGGGGTGTGTTCATACTTACTCCACACAATGCATTAGTTTCTTGGTCCTCGGATTTGATGGGTCGGCACACACAAACCTGTCCGCAACTTGGAAACTGTTGGGAAAGAGGATGAAAGCATTCAGTTACACTCGAGATTCAGTTTCTCCCCGCGGGGCCTCATTCCCGTGTGCCAGCCTGATCATTAACTGCACATATTTCCAAGCAGGTAACTTGTCATGAATGATTTTTGTCACAGATTAACGGCTCTTTTCACATTAATCACAACTTTATGTCAGTCTTAAATGCTGGAAATGGGAAGCACACACAGCCATTATCTTTTCACCACAACATAAATAAAGCTATGTACACAAGATATTGTGTTACACACAATTTGTAACAAGACACTAGGCTGAGATGTTGGTGCAAGCTTTTGTTCTTGGATTTATTTTTTTATATTTCCTTTTTTTTTTTTTGACAGAACAATAAATTTGATTTCATTAGAGAGAAATAGAATCTAAACTTTTTTGGACCTTTTACAGACCAAATATATTAATTGCAAAAATGCACAACTACTTTTTATTTGATGCCATCGTGATACTGTAGGTGTCAGACACTCACGCTGCGGTGCCAAAAGAACTGTTAAACTTACACAATGGCTTTGATATCACAGGCATTATTGATGTTCTGGATGGTGTAGCCCACAATCCATCTGCAAGGCGGCAGACGCTTGGAGTACCGCAGGCAGCAGCTCGCTGTGAACACACACAAAAAATCCCATTATAAACCATGCTTTTACCTTTATGCTGCCCATATTAGTATATGAAGCCACAAAATTAAGTGCATCACCAGACTCACCTGACTGTGTGCTGCTAATAAAGGTGGTGAGGATGACAAGAGAGCACAGAACTGCCACGAGACACGCTTTGCTGCTTGCCATAGCTGCTGAGCTGACTCTGAGCCTTCACTCTGCCCGTCTGTGTATGAAGTTGAAGAGGTGTGAAGCACCTGAAGGTATTCAGTGAGAGTGTGACAGGCACCACGGTGATCAAGCCTTTAAGTAGGCAGTCTCTCGGAATTTCCCCATCATGCAGATTGTGCAATTGTGAGGCATTGTTAAAACAGTGGAAAAAAGAAATGGAATGCATTCCAGCTGCCTGTGGAAAGCTTCCAAGCTGGTGATAAATGACACATTGAAAAATTAACTAGATAAACCTTGCAAGTTAAATATTGTCAGCCTGGTGCTGGACGTGCAATTCCAAGTAAATTCGTCACAGTCTGAAGTTCGATAAGTACAGCTTCACGGCAGGCTTCACAAAGTGAGCTTTTACAATTAGCTAATAGAGAAATAGTCAATTGTAACCATGAAAAAAAGAAAACCAATTAAAAACACTTTAATGGTCCGTGACGACTGACTTAATTAAAGGAAAAAAAAACTCTTCTTTGCATAAATCTCACATTAAAACCAGAACTTGACTGTGCTGAGCTTTAAATAAAATAAATACACATCAATAAAACACACATCTGGAAAGTACCTGTGTTTACAGCGGTATTAAATCAGATGACCTGCCAATAAAGAACTGGATTCGCCTCCTGGTGGCCATCAGTAAAAATGCAAACATAGGTAAAGATATAAGGTATTTCATCACTGGCTTCACTTTACTCTCTCTGGTTCCTCTAATAAAGCCTATGATCTAATCTAATGTCATTTTATTTATTAATACACTGGATCTGGAGTAGTCAGTGGTGGGCCAAACAATTTAAGTGTTATGCCATTTAAGTGTGCTAAAATAAAACCTCAGAGTCGGCTGTTTGGTTCGTCATTCAGTAAATTTTGTTTGCTTGCGGCTAGCCAAAATCAGCACATTCATAATGACAGCTAATCACACTTGCCAGTGCTGACATTAGCTAACAGAGTCTCATCTCTACCCTCTCAAAATCTCAGACTTGACGTCTCAGAATTGCAGTCCCCAATAAATGGGTGACATAGTGGAGATGGCCCATCTGTTTATGGTGGAAAATACAACAGATTATAACTTTGTGGTCAGAAACAAAAGTGCTAATGCTGCCCTTTGTTCATTTAACAATACAGACTAGTAGGCTATTGTCTTTCTTTTTAGAAATAGGTCTGTGCTGCAAATGATCAACGATGAGGACAAATTGCTTAATTTGACTTAAGTCAACAGCAACAACAGTCATACAACTTGAGCCCTGGCAGCTGTGGTTCTCTTCCTTTTCTTCATCCCTGCCGACAGCTTCATCCGTGACACACAATCACTCTCTTAGATATGTGTTAGAGCTCTGGTATGTGTATCCTCATTCTAAGAGGTGCACGTCTACTGTACACCAAATAAACAGAGGATAAAATCCCCAGCATGGCCCCACTTCACCATGTATGAAGCAGCAGATTTTTTTTTAAAAAAGGATCGAGGACGCTTATTTGCACATATTTTAGAGTCTGTTATCTCATGAGAGTTCAGAAAAAACAATGATCCTGAAAAAATAAGTGTTCAGTGCAGTAACTGGGTAAACATTGAGTACACTGCGTTCAGTGTGGTGGTGCAGTAGCTACACTAAAGTCTGGACACAGTGAGTGTGTCCAGACTTCTCACTGTTACTGGACCCCTTTTAAAGGTTTTGCATATGAATCATGAATTTGGGTGAAGTGGGAGCTGGACCCTGAAGCCTCTAAATAAACTCTCTTAAAACAATTTTGATTTGTTTTTTTTTGGTTGTTTGTTTTTTGCTGTTTGACTTGCTTTAACTGTAATATTTGAAATCAATTTGCACGCCACATACTTTCCACATGATTAAGAAAACAAAGAAAATACCTTCCATTGAGTTTTTTTTTTTTTCCAATAACAAAAAGTTGTGGCTTATCATTTCAACGTTCTAGCGTTACCGCACTTGTTGATGCAACAGCAGATCTTAAATGGCATGCAGAGACGTTATGTTGAACTTAAAACAGGGCCTGGTAGATGATCTGCAGACTTTATGATGGATTATAAATGCCCTTTTGTCATTTCATCCTTTTTTATTTCCACTTATCAGTGATCAGTTCCTGTTATGAGACACCAAAAAGCTAATATGCAGTGACAAAGTGAGCGGTGACTAAACTGAAGGCTTTGCACACATGCATTCTTTAGCTGAGTGTTTCAGGCTTATTCAGCATTGTGCCAACTACTGGTTACTGGGATTGGTGACAGTCTGGGATTAGTGCTTTATAAACTATCTGTTCCTATTAAAACAAAGCAACTATGAAGACAAGTTGGACCACAAAGAGACAAATTCTTTTAATCACAGACAACAAAAGAAATTCCACTTGTCCACCTTCAGAACAAACATTTCAACTCTTGGGCAAAGTTTGTTTGTTTGTTCCGTCTGACACTAAGTACACATATCAAAATGCTACAGACGCTGTGGCCTGCATATTCTGCGAAATAACTTTCTCAAATTGAGATAACTTTAACGATTGTAAATCTTAATTGGATACACATGTAACATTAATGCTAGGCTAAAACAAACTACGTCACAGTCGCATCACTTCAGCGGCATCACCAGTAACAGCTGAAACTTTAGCAGTTTTTTTTTTTTGCTACATCTTCTCTGGAACATGCAAAAATTTACATATTGTGAGTTTTGTTTTGCAGAGCAAAAGAATCGTCTTTTGGCTGATCCCTTCAGGTCGCCGCAGTGGATCCTCTGCCTCCACCTCACTCTTTTCCTAGCATCCTCTTTTGTCAGCACCACATCATATTGGATCTCACTACTATCTTGTAAGTACTCCCTTTCACACTTGCTGCTGTCCTGTCACAAATCCCCCCCTGAAGCTCATCTCCACCCTGTAGGCACCTACAGCACACCTCACCACTGTCTCGCTGTCCCGCGTTTGTCCTGCACCACTGTCACAAACTTCTCTGCAGCTCCTGACTTCCTCGTGCTCTACCACAGTTCCTGTGTGAGCATCTTATAGCATGCTTCCTCCAGCTCCACAAAGAAACAGCGGAGCTCATTCTCACCTTCTCTAGCAACACTCTCAAAGCA
The DNA here is from genome assembly GCA_015106715.1 of Bujurquina vittata. NCBI lineage: Eukaryota > Metazoa > Chordata > Actinopteri > Cichliformes > Cichlidae > Bujurquina > Bujurquina vittata. The sequence goes on from VUQK01012508.1 coordinate 7,430, forward strand.
AACATCCCATTTGTAGCGCTCCATCGTGGCACGAAGCCACACTGCTGCTTGCTGATGATCACCTCTTCTTAACCAACAACTCTTTCTAAAGCGTCATGATATGGATCAGCTGGAGTAGCTGCTACCCTCACATCCCCCTTTCCCAATCCTCTGAACTTCCTTATTCAGTAACCTCCATCTGTGCTCCTCTCTCATTCTCTTCATGCATCAGCTCTTCAAAGTACTCCTTACACCTTCCAAATGTGTTTTATTTTGTAGAGCAAACTGAAAATGTCCAAAGCACATATCAGCCACAGTCCTTTTCAGGCATCAAACCTTTAAACCATTGAAAAAAAGGCGCCGACTTTGAAATAAAATGCTAAATTATTTCCTGGTCTCATTTCTGCAGTACTCTATAGAGTCTCTTTGTATTCTTCATTTTAATTTCATTTCAAGCAGAGTCAAAAAGCACCGACAGAAGAAATGCAGCTTGAACTCTGAAACCTCACTTAAGCGGTTTGAATATAACGTGTCTCATTTCAGTTTGAATTCTTGACGTGTTTGGACATGTTCAGTGTGATGATCCTTCCTTGTCTGCGTTTAATTGTCACATGAACGAATTATTCAAATAGTTTCCATTAGATCTCCTTCTAGAGATTCATTTACAGCTGTTTGGAATGATACGTAAAAAATCCACATAACATTGTGACATACTGTTGAGTTATTGTCCCTATATATTCTATTTATAGCATTGTATGAGCTAAAAATAGCAACTGCCTCGGACAGTCATAAACTGGCATCCTTTTTCATGTGATCTCATGTTGATAAAGACAAGGTGTACTGTTTCCTTGTTGGTGACGCAGCTACATGGGGAAAAACTCAGAAGAGCTCAAAGTGCAGGTGTAACCGTGTCAAAAATTAACCCTGCGGATCAGAGTTTGCACATACTTGTAATTCATTTGGAGATTTACACGTGCTTTTATGTGCTGGGGAATTCAGCAGGTTTCTTTAAGAAAAAAACGCTTCCTAAAAAGATCACACTTAGCAGAGTGAAAGCATTCACTCAACAGTGGTTGCAATGTTTTATTTTGTTGCTGTATATTTCCCCTTGTAAAAATGTTTTCAGGCAATAAAGTTTGCATAGGTAAGTACAGGAAGTAGCCTGTAAAAGGTTAAAGTGAGGTTAAAGTCTGTGAGTAAATGCATACTTACTCACAGAATATGATATTAGCTAGAAAAATGCTGACAGCTCTGTTACATTTACATGGCTACAATGATGATATTGTTGCGTTTGTTAATCTGAACATATCTCAGAAGCCACAAGACTCACGGTACCAGTCAAAGGTTTGGACACACTCACCCATTCATATGAATGGGTGATCCCCTGCATCCATTCCAGCTGTCGCATCTAGTCCCGTCTCTGCACTCAGTGTCTCGTCGGCCTTCAGCTCCAGAGCCCCCTCGCCAGTCTTCAGCTTCACCTGCAGCTTCAGCAGCTGAGTCACCTGCATCATCATCTACAAGCCATCTGCCCACTGAGTCATCTGCCCCGCCTCAACTGTTATCTTTTGAGTCACCCACAGCATCTGATCCTCCACCTGAACCATCTGCAGAGTCTCCAGGCTCCACGGCGCCAGAGTCTTCCGAGCCGCCTGCACGGGAGCCCCAGTCGTCTGAGGAGACAGCTGCATGCCCTGCAGAGTATCCTGAGGCCTTCAAGTATTCTTGAAGGACTGTGAGCTGCTGCAGCCCCAGTCATCAAGAGAGATGGCTGAGCACCCTGCATGGGAGCCGAAAAAGTCTGAGCCTCTACAGGGTCCCACTCAATCCAAGCATCCAGAGTCTTGGAGTTCAGGGTCACCTTTGCCAAAGGTGTCCCGTCACTTCCTTTGTCCACCGCCAAAGCCGCTGGCCATGTGGCCGTCCCCTAGGACTGCTTCGTGTCCACTGCTGGCCCCACGGCCGGCCCCCAGAGCTGATTCGTTTCTACAGTCTATTCTTTGGCAGACCCCCTGAACTGTTTCACTTCCTTGGTGTTCCCCAGCCCCTGGGTCTGGTTCTGTGGCCTGAGCGGCCCCCTGAACTGTGTTGCTGTCCTTATGGTTTTCCTGTCAAACCGGCTGAACTGTTTGGTCTGCCTCAGTTTTTCCGGCCATTTTTTGTTCTGACCCAGGAAGCACCGACCCAGTGTGTTTTGTTCTGTTCTGGTTCCATGAAGTGGGTGATTTCCTGGACTGCTTCCTGGACTGTATTTAAACCCTCAGTTTTCTTCTCTTCATTGTTGCGTTGTCACCTGTGTTTCCCATATGCTGTGTATGTGTCTCGTCCTCCTCCTGAGTTTTCCCTTCTGTTCTCCAAGGACTTTATTACGGATTATTTATGTGCCTTGGATGGTGTTGTTTTGAGTGCAACTCTGTTCTGACTGGTCCTGCAGTGGGGTCCAGCCCTGCCCGCCACACAGTATTTAGTTAAATAGGCGAATGTCCAGAATCAGTTTGCTCTGTACATGTCTGTACTTAGCAGTTTCTCTGGATAAATGTGCCAGTTTTGTCAGTGGCCATTAGTGGCCATATACTGGCAAACCAACTTAAAGGTACAGTCGGTCTTTTTTTTTTTTTGGTTAATTAATAGATAAAAAGAATATATCATAAACATGCATTGATTAGTGTGTAATTACATCTTCTAAGACAAAATGCATGCTTTTTCATAAACTTAATCCTTTTATGCATGAATTATGAGAAGCTCAGTCAAGAGTTTTTCATGACTGGGCACAAAAACAACACAAAAAATGCAATTGAAATTTTGAATATGAACCTATTTTTCATGGAATTACAAACATGTTCATCCAGCTGGACACAATAACTTTTGAACCAGAGAAATGTGTATATAACAAACCAATAACCTCCACACTGCCCTACCCCACCTGGAGCTCCCGGGTACTTTTGCCCAGCTGCTATTGCTCCTGGATCAAGGACTTTCTGACCAACCACCCACAGGTTGTGAAGGTGTGTCATATATATATATATATATCACAGGAGAAATATGCAGTCATGTTTTACAGATTTTATGAGCCATTGAACTGATTCTGGAAAAAAAATATTATGAAAGTCATAGTCCTGCTTAGTCACACGGGATCACGCCACGCTCACTGGCAGAAAAAACAACAATCTTCTGGAGAAGGAGGAAACTCATAATCTCCCATTGTGTTTCAGAGTTATTGAATAATAGTCGGTTATTCCGTTTTTGCACAACAGTATGACGTCCATGTGAACGTCCAGTATGTCCATGTATTACTTTGGTAGTTTTGGATATCAAAATACCATCATTTCATCCTTAGTGTGGGAATTCCTGAGGTAAAGCATTTTTTTTGCATGTTTTGCTACCAAGATCAAGATCTTTGCTAAAGTCTAACAGTGAAAAGGATACAAAATATACACCTTCACAAATGGAGAAAACCTGGAACAGTGGTGAACCTTCCAGGGAGTGGCTGGCCTACCAAAATTACTCCAAGAACACATAAACAACTCGTCTAGGAGGTCATTTCAATAGTAAGAAAGAAAATGGGAAAAAATGGCATCAATGGGAGAGCTCCAAGGTAAAAAACCACTGCTGACCAAAAACAACACAAAGGCTCGTTTCAGATTTGCTAATATACGTTTCAGATTTGATAATATTGTGTGTACTGACGAGAGAAAAGTTCAACTTTTTGGAAGCTTAATTTTTTTATCGTTCGTAATACTAACACAGCATTTCAGTGCACTCGGGTTATGCAGGACAGTGATTCAAAAGGTACCAGGAAGTCCATCTCTGAATGGTTACAAAAAACAAAGAAAAAATCGAAATGAACTAGTGACTTATTCAAATGACAGATTTAAATCAGTTTGCGATGCTTTGGCATGACGTTTAAACTGGCCGTTCATGCTCGAAAACCTTCCATTGTGGCTGAATTTAAAAAACGGTGCAAAGACGAGTGGGACAGTTTCCTCCACAGCGGTGCACAAGACTCACTGGCAACGTTTGCAAATGCTTGACTGCAGTTCTCGTCACCAAGGGTGGCAACACCAGTTATCAGGTTTAAAAAAATACTTGTAAATGCATCGAGGTTAATGTTCTTCCTGGGTTTTTCTGGGAAATTAAACCTGCCGAGCTGACACACTAACATAATGATAAACATTTACGCACTGTTAAATACTGTCCTTGTGTAATAAGGTTATTGAATAGCACACAAAGAGGTAACTCTAAGACCTCCTTCCAAATCCCCTGAGTATCCTGAACAATACTCAGTGACGCTCAAATACACCCATTCCTGGACTTCAACAAGAGCCGCGACTTCTCGTATGGAGCAAATCAAAATAATTGTAACTGTATACACATCAAGATTAAACTTTTTAAGGGGAATTTTCAGTCAAATTTAACTTCCCGAGTGCACACAAACAGAATAATCGTCATTTATGCATTGTTAAATATTGTCTAGTAGGATTAGTGCATGACACACAAAAGGGTCACTCTAAGCCCTCCCTCTGAATCCGTCAAGTATCCTTAATAATCCTTGTTGCAGCTCAAACTTCACACACATTCCCAGACTTCAGCGAGAGCCACAACTTTACGCCTTTGGTTAAAAATGACGCTACTTTGTAATCTTACGCTGGGTCTTTGTTGCCTGGCCATCATGATGACAAGAAAACATGCATGTCATGGTGCAGGTAAGCTGTTTTTTATAAATTTTCTTTGATTAAAACGACAAAAAGATTTTTTTTCCCTAGCTCATCGAGCTATGGAAAATCTGTTGTGCAGAATGACTTGCTGACCTCTCTTGTGCAAGAATCTGCTACCCTACCTTTAGGTACAAAGTAGTTTGCAAGCAGCTGGAAAGAGGGTAGGGCTATTGATCAGATAAGCAAAAACTTGTAAGAGCTTGGAGACATTTTTGTAATTTGTCAATCAAGTGATCATTTATTTATTTTAACTGACTGTGTTTTAAACTGATATGTATCTCCATGAATCTTTTCTGACCTTGACTGAATGAGCAGATTTGTTTATGGATGTATGTAATGTGAAAGCTGCTGCTTGTAGGGACAAACCCACAAACCTTATGTTGATGTGCTCTTTGGATGGTTAGACTTCCTGAATTGGGAAATTGCTTTATAGTTGTTTTCTTAGACTTGCATTCAATGCAAAGTATCGTTTATAATTATGTGTGCCGTTATTACATATTGCATGCTTCAAGTATATAATTACTGTACCTGACTTCTTGTTAGGATCACTACTTATAAACAACAAACTAATCTAACTAATCTAGGTCCATCACCATGGCCATTACAAGCCAATATCACATGACAAATGAGAGGAAGGAAGTAAAGCGATTGATTTGCAACACATGTATTTGCACTATTAATCAAAACATTTGTTGCAATCAACCAAACATTTGCTTTCATCCAAAGTAAATGGATGCAAGGTAACCAAACATTTACAATGAGATAGTGGCTCTCCTTGGCACTAAAGCTCTGATTTAGTGTCTTCTACAACAGGTGCTCCTATGGTTTTATGACCCGAACAAAAATAATACTGTTTGATCTACACACTAATTATTTCTAGCACAAGCAAACAAGCTCAAATAAATCCAAATGACAAAGAGCAGACCAACATGAGCCAAACAGCTAAAAACAGACTGAATATGCTCACAGGTCGCCAGACAAAAGACTCCACGGAGTCCATTCACTGTAACAGATAGCCATATTATTAAGTTATCATGGGTCTTATATGACCACATCTGGTTAATGTTGACTCAAATATCAGATAACTTTTCAACCCATGTGCACATGGTTATGTTTCCACAGGGCAACAGGGCTGCTGTACATTTTTTGTCAAACCCCGCGCTATGAACGCCATCCTAAGACACAGACATCAGGTGGCGTTTTGCCGGAGGCAAGGGATTACTGAACGGTGTAACATCGAGGCTGTGTAAGATAAGGGTCCTCTTTTATGCTTTTGTATCTTTGATCTACAGTATTACTCCCAGAACTTGGATTTCGTTATGTAATTTCCCTTTGCTTTGTTGCTTTTCAAAATGACCTTATTCCCAGGTGTTTCCAATTTCCAAGCACCTCCCCTTTATAAACCTTGCTTAAAATGTGTTGTAGCAGGCAAGGCGACAACTCCTTCACTCTTGTGTCACTCTTACACTAACAACTTAATGATATTTCTGTTTCTCTTCAAGTGTACTTAAGTGGAGACACCGGCACATATGTGTGGATCCTAGACCTCACAGGATGCACAAACTTCTCGAACACTTGTGGTAATGTGGACACACACACGGACATATGCATACAATATAAAACAAGGGCGTAGCCATGATGACATCACCCATTTGTTTTGAACTCTACATTTTGAAGCTGCCGCGTAAGCATTTAAGCCTCTGTAATGTCAGTTTTCTGGAGCCAGAAGTTACCATATCTGGATGAGATGGCAGTGTGCTAAGTTATGAGGAAGCTTTGTTAGCCAGCTGCATCCATAAACTGTATGGGGGCGACACACAGATCTGCTAATACGTGATAAGTTGTGTGTAAATAAAGTACTGGACTCGATTTAGTGGAAGTGAGATCTAGCAGATGCTGATTGGCTACAGCTCCCTTTAAAAGCACGCCTGTCAATCAAAGCAGTCATGCCTATAACTTCAGTATCCAAATGAAAAAAATACCATAAAGGCCAAAAACATTTTTGTACCAGAGTGAATATGTTTTTTTTTAATGCTGTAAAGTTGGAATTTTTAACAAGACCATGGATATTAGAGCCAGCCTCAACTCATCAGTAGAGGCATTGCAGGTTTTGCCACTTTTGGAGCGCATCATTAACTTTACTGGTCTCATTAGCCCATACAGTAACATCTGGAAAGTGTCTTATTGACAACAATAATACTGTGGTTCTGTGAACACAGAAGGAATTATAAAATTTTAACTAAAAACTAAACTTGACAAAAAAGGATTTGTACAGAGTGGCTAGGCAGAGAGATTGAGCTGGAAAGGATGTGCAGCAGGTTAGGGTGATTAAGGATGTAGGTGGAAATATAATAGTGAGTGAAGGAAGTGTGTTGAGAAGATGGAAGGAGTATGTGAGGAGCTGATGGATGACGAATGAGAGAGAGAGGAGCTAGGCTGATAAGAGAGGTCACAATCAGTGGGCAGATGTTTGACTTTGAGAATGTTGAATGAGAAGGTTAGAAGGAGTTGCATGGTGTCCTTGTGGCTCTAGAGAAAGCATATGATAGGGCGCCAAAAGAGGAACTGTAGTTCTGCATGAGGAAATCAAGAGTCGCCGAGAAGTATATGAGGGCGGTGCAGGACACGTATGAGGACAGCAAAACAGCTGTGAGGTGTGCAGTAGGAGGGACAGATGACATCAGGGACTGGCTCTGAGCCCCGTCTTGTTTGCAAAGGTGATGGAGAGGTTTACAGATGAGGTCAAGTAGGAGTCTCGGTGGACTATCGTGTTTGCAGATGACACTGTGATCTGTATGAGAATAGGGAGCATGCGGAAGAGAATCTTGAGAGGCGGGGGCACTAGAGAGAAGAGGAATGAAAGTTAGTAGAAGCAATACAGAATACATGTGTGTGAATGAGAGGTAGGCAGGTCTAACAGGGAATGTGGGTCAGTTTGAAAACTGAGGGGGGTCAAACATTCAACACAATGTAGAGTGCACATTTTAACTGTATGTTGAACAAGGACCTTCAGTAAGACACAAATGTAATCATAAACTTTTTTTCCTATATCCAGCAACAGGAATGTTGATCATGGAATGAGAAAGGACAGGAACCTTAACAGGAAGAATACCAAACACTGAATATACTGCACAAAAGCAACCATCCATCCATCCATCCACCATCCTTCTGTTACCATTAGTAGGCCTGTGAGTTCAGCTAGCAGCTAGCATGAGACTGTCTTGGATTTTAGTAGTATGGACTTCACAAAAACCGGTGCATACTCTTTAAAAAAATCCAGACTTTGCTCGTTGTTCAGTGCTTTGTAATTGTACAAAAGGTTTTACAGATGTGAGTGCTCCACACAAGTTTCACCTGTTAAATGTGATTTTGTTGATTTCAAACAAACTGCATAGCTAAATACCAAAAAAAATGTCCAAAATTTGAGAGTTGATATCTGTAAAACTGTATATAGTGTTCTTTGACGTACTTGTGTGCATATGTATATGTGTATTGCTGTATATATCTTATTTATATAGTATTTTTTCCCTTCCTTTCTATTTTATTTAATTTAATTGGTCTCTTTTTTTCTCTTCTGAGCTGCTGTAGCGAACAAATTTCCCCGCTGTGGGATCAATAAAGTTCTATCTTATCTTATATATCTTAAAAATATGTTATGGAAACCTGACACTGTGGCTACACAGTCTCTCAACCCCGTTATATTCAGTCACTCACAAATACGTAACCTTCAGACTCAACAGATTGCAAACAAGGTAAGCAGAGTAATGTTATATCCACTATAAGGTATTTGGCTTTCAGCCAACATCAACAAAGCTATGTTAATGTTTCAGAATGCAATACTATTCCTATCACTGGTGTCCAAATGGCACTGTCCCAGTCTCCAACTATAATTACCTTGACTCATACATCACTCTTGACACACAGATGTGAGGACAAAGAGGACTGTAATAGAGACATCAGCTGAAATGGAATAAGTTAGTGTTCAGGCACTATGTGACTTCATATTGTGGATACTGAGAGTATTATTGGCAAGGAGAAGGCAGAGGGATATTAGCTATCTCAATAGCTAAAAAAATGTGGAGTAAGATTTCAGTGAGTTGATCTTATCACACACATGCATGCTGTAGGTGTAGAGACAATGTGATATTCCTTTTTGCTGCAGAGGACAGAAAGTTAATGGTGCATAGGCAGCAAAAGAATTACCAAAAGAGCAAGGCTCCAAGTGAGAAAAATTAGTGCGGATTTAATGTGTTTGGCATTTTTGTACTGGGTTTTATGGGAAGTTCTTTCCACTAAAACTCTAACTGTGCAAAACAGTAACTGAAAAAACACAGCTACTCTGCCTTTATTAAAAGCTAACAACATTAACCTGATCATTCATTAATGCATCATCTGTTTTGAAAGTAGTACACAAGCCAAAGTGGAAAAACCCTGGCTCTTGCTCCTGATCATGTGACAGCAGCAGCCCTTTTGTTCAAAAAGTACCGGAATCTGTGTAACCTATTTTAAAAATGCAATGGTATTACATGAGTGTTTTGTTAGTATTTCTGTTGTTGTTATGAATTGCATCACAAAGCACTTCTTGCATGTTTATTAAATCATTTATAATTTTTTTCCTGTTGCTACATTGCTGTTGGATGTTTCTGTTCTTTAAAATGCGGAAAAATATTGCACTTTAGCTCTTCGGATGACATCACCCTGTTGACACCAATGGCATACTTCAGCACACAAACACAAACAAAAAAATACCTGTGATAGTTCCGCATAGTGAAAACAAAAACAACTCCACTCTTTCCAGGTTCTTTCCAAGATGATAAAAAAATTCAAATTTTGGCATCATGGCATTTTTAGCTCCTCCCTAATTTCTCGAGGGGTCACATGTTTAGATCTGGCACAGATTTCATGCAAGATGCCGTTACTAACAGAGCCTTCCCATTTGTCTGGGCATGAGACCAAAATTCAAATTTTGTATAGCCCCTAAATACGAAAACAAGATCAAACACATCTGTTGGAGATCTGTTAAGTTCACTTCCTTGAATAAAATTCCTATGAGCATTATTCAGTTTAGGAAAGCAAGCGTCAAAACAAATCTACTTTTATCATGTAGGTGTGGAGCAGATTTGGTATGAAAGACCTGTTGGGCTTGTAAATGAGAGTGTGCCGTATTTCACTCCATGTAAATGACAAGTTATCTGTTTTCCAGTACCAAGTAGAAATAATTATACCGTTTGTAATTGCAGGCTTAAGGCAACGGCCTTTAAATGGATGCAAAATATTATTCCCTTTGATAATGGTTTTAGTGTCACTGCAGTTATTTAAATACAGACTCTTTCACCTGTCATTATTAACCCATACACATGCACAGGGTTAGTTTGCCTAAATTACAAAAACACTGCATTTTATCAGTTGGCAAAAGGATATATAGCAGTGCATAATTAATGGAATCACAAAGCATGCAGTGTTGGTAGTACTTCTTAATAGGATCGATGTGAATGCTGGTTCCTTGGCTGGTTGGTCCACCACTTTGGAAATATCTCAACAACAGTTTGGATGGATTAAGGTGGAATTTAGAATGAATTCATGGTCTCGAGAAAATTAATCTTATTTGGTAATCCTTAAATTTTCATAGCAGTATATTTCTTTTTAGATAGTATTATTACCTTTATTTAAGCAGGAAGTCTCTTTTAAAGATGATACCTGGCCAAGGTTGCAGCCATACAAACTCAAAACATCTCAGAAATGCTACAAATACAATATAAAGGTTCTACAATATAATGTACAATAAGTAAATATATTTTCTGGCATGTTACCTCTACTGGATAAATGCATTAGGAAGGATGGCATGATGGTCAACAAAGGTCTGGATGGGACTCAAGTCAGGGCTACTAAGCACATTTACTTTACTTTACGAATATTTCTGTCACGGTTAGGGGCTGTGTGTGGCAAGGGGTGGTCCCAAACGCAGGACGTGGGAGACAGGACTTAAACTCAAAACAGCTTTATTTGCTGAAGGCCCGAATAACACAAAACACAAAAACTCAAAATCTCAACCGAACAGAGGCAGACCGAGCACTTAAATACACACACCAGGTAATCAGGGAACAGGCAACAGGAGGGGGGCAAAGCTCAACGTAATTAACCAGACGAGACAAGGGGAAGCAAAACTAGATACAAAGCACAAGGCTGACAAACTAAAACGGGAAGAGACTAAACAGAACGCATATGCAAACTTAACAGAAAACCAAACCAGATCATAACAGTAATCTAAATACATCACACAGAGCACAGGAATGTCAAACCATACATAAGACCAGGGACATGACAGCAGAAGAAAACATTCAAACACAGATCATGAGGGAAACAGGAACCAAAAGCAAACCAAAATCCTAATACATAATAAAACACACAGATCATACAGCGCCCTGGGCCTCCGGCCCACGGTCATGACAATTAGATGTGCAAGTCCACCAGCGTCATCTGTTCTTTACTGGCAATTAACAAAGTTTCATAATGCTAACATGCTAAAAGCTAACAGCAAAGCTGAAGGTGGTGAAATGGTACCTACTATATTTATATATATTTGCATGTTTATTTTGCTATTACACCATGTGTGCACAAAAAGTACCAGGAATGGGTTGACAAAATGAGCTGTCAGTAACCTTATCTAATTTGAATTTGGCCATTGCTTGTCTAAAGTTGCCTAATCATGCACGTCTGCTAGAATTCCCGTTAAATGTCCCAGCAGTTTGCAGGCTCTTCCTTTTTCTTGCCTTTCAACTTGATTTTCAATTTCAGGAAGTAGACAAAGTCACAGGGAGGCAAGTGTGGGCAAATATCACCTGCATATTTTAATGTTCTATCACAAGATGTTCTCAGATGTCTCAGGACCTTGCAGTTGGACTCTACACTGACATATTTAGGTTGCACAAACCAATGAATATCAGAAACCAAAATGTGGAGCATGCTCCTGACCTTGTTTCTTAGATAAGGACTTGGAAACTTTGGATTATTCCACTGAAAACTGCTTGCTTCTATGAAATTAAAACAGAAGATGATGTTAGCAAGCGTAGAGCTGGAAGGGAGCAATCTAACATCAGCAGCTACCTGGAAGCTGTCCTCGTGCTGAAAACGGGATCAGCCAGACGTCACTCATCAAGACGCAAGAAGAACGTAAAAATATATCTTTTTACTGAGGAAAATGACAAGTAATTTTAAAGTGGACTGCAAATAGTAACACGCTAGATTACTCGTAACCCAAAAAAAAGTAGTCAGATTAGAGTAAACTGATATCACTGCGTGTCAGTCTGTGTACACCTTGTTTAGTTAGTTCCTGTTTTATTGCGACAGTCTTGTCTTCCCTGCACTTAGTGTTTAGTTTTGCTGCCCCTCGTCTCGTCTCTGAAATTACGTTCAGTTTTGATCCCACCTGTTGTCACTCCCCTCATTAGTGTACATGTTGTCTGTGCTCTTGCTAGTTCCTTGTCAGGTCGTTATTTGATCTCCGTTGTTCCTGCTGTGCGCGTCATGTTTTATGTCCATGTCAAGCAGTCGAGTCAGGTTAAGACATGTCTTTTGGAGTTGAAGTTTGTGCTGCTGGTTCCCATCCAGTCCGTCCTTTGTTATATTCTAGTTAATAAAGCTTAAATTCTAAGTGAAGCTTTTGCCTTTAGTGTCCTGCTTTGGGGTCTTCTGCCTTGCCTGCCACAGCAGTACATGACACTAGCTAATAGGCTTTAATTTGTTCATGTAAAGGGGGAGTCTTCTTCACACACTAAGGTTAATTATATAGTTCCACAGGGTTCTGCGCTAGGACCAGTTCTAGTTACAGTACATGCTTCCCTTGAACAGTATTATTAGAAGCCATAGCATACATTTTAATTGCTAAGCAGATGATACCTATCTTTATCTAACCCTAAAGCCAGATGACACACATCAATTAGTTAAACTGCAGTACTGTCTTTAAGACATAAAGGCCTGGATGAGCTCTAGTTTCCTGCTTCTACATGAAATGAAACTGAAGTTATTGTACTCGGCCCCACAAACCAGATACTTACTCTGGGTGACATTACTCTGACCTCCAGTAACACTGTGAAAAATCATTTTTAACCAGGATATATCCTTCAGTGCACATATTAAACAAATGTGTAGGACTGCTCTTTAGCCTTTGTGCAACATCTCTAAAATTTAAAACATCCTGTCTCAGAGTGAAAGAGTTCTTCATGCATTACTTCTATTTCTATTTATTACTATTTTACTTCTTCTGAGTGCCCCTCCCTGACCCAGGTTCTACTGAAGGTTTCTTCCTGTTTAAAGGGAAATTTCCCTTCCCACTGTTGCCAAGTACTTGCCCATAGTAGGTCATCTGATTGTTGGGGTTTTTTTCTGTTATTGTGTGGTCTTTGCCTTACAGTATAAAGTGGCTTAAGGTGCCTGTCGTAATTTTGCACTATATAATTAAAATTGAATTGAACTGCATTGAATTTGCACACAAAGATAGGTTTTCAGCATTTACAGTGAGCAGTCAATAAGGTAATGAAATACAAGTAACTGGGAAACTAAGACAAGCAGGTAAAAGGTCATCTGTGGGCAGGAAAACAGGTTTGTGGTAGGTGTAAAAAATGAAAGGCATGCAGAATGAGCAGGAACACACAGGGTGCCAAAGAACAGGCTTGTGTAAACTCTCAGCATAAGTATTATGTGCTCTTATGGGTCTAAAGACTCAAAGAGAAAAGGCCAGAAGGTTCAGGCATGAAAAATTTAGGTGAGATGCAGAAAATGGCCAGATTCATCTAATCCTCCCTGAAAACCATCAGATGATGTTGAAGCAAATGAGCCAACAATTCTGCTTTTTCCAGGTTTATTGTAATTGTAAAGCACATATAACATCATGGTTGGGAGAGAAATAAAAAAAAATAAATTAAACACAGACACAGAGGAGACAAGAGTAGTTACAACTAATAAATAACATGCATACAAATCTAAAGGCAGTGATCAGCAGCAGTGATGTGTGTGCATGTTGCATTAGGTTTATTTAAAACCTCTAGACTGAAATGTATATTTAGAGATTCACAATATGTCATGTCTTCAGCAGAAGGTAAGCAGGGCAGTTTGGCAAAAAGAATACAAAACTAAAAGATGCAATGGGCCTGTAGGTGATTTACTGACACCTTAAGACTCAGTGTATCAAAAACGCTGATAAAGTCTTATCAGTACAGACGAATACAGTTACTGCTGACTCTTTTCACCTTAGACAGCACAGCTGGTTGTAGTGTTTGTAACTAAGCTGCCTCTTTGGAGCTTCAGAGGATCTACTGAAACATGTGACTTTTACAGTCACCTTTCAAATATACAGCAGATTTTCATACGCTAAAGCACCGGTGTTCAAACTATGTCCCTCCGGGGGAAACAGAGCCCCTGCAGGAGGGTGCGCATGAAGGTAACGCGTAATTAAAGCCATTGATACAGTTCATACTTGAAACATTCACACCATTTGGAAACACTAAGTTTATGTTAGGGACGTTGGCTGAAGGTGCAGGCAGCAAACATGACACCCACTTACCCACTCTTTGTACTAGAGAGCAGTCAGGTTGAAGACTGGCTAATATCAGGTAACTCTTTTGACATGCACCTCTATTGGGGCTGTAGTGCTGGTGTAAATATAAAAATTGTGGCCCTCCTGAAGACATATTAAAAAAGTTTGAGAGCCTCCGCTCTTAAGAAACATTAGGAGAGCACTAAAGTGTTTTATAAATAAGCACAAAGACAAAATGTACATACAGTAGTGCCTGCACTAAAGCACTTTGGTCTGGTCAAGTTGGACTCTGCATGGATTCAGTAAGTCCTGTACATTCAACACAAAAACAATGTTAAAAAAAAGGCACTGCAGAGGCAGAGAGAATGGGGAGATAATGGTAATGTGTGAATATGTGCGTGTTTCCTCCACAGCAGAGTTGTAGTCCGTCATGCATCGAGCCTTTCTCGCTCTCTGTGCCGCTGGATGGCTCGCCAGATGCGACAGAGGACCCCACCCCTGAAAGGAAGATGGAGGTTTTTACAGCATGTCACAGATACTTAGCTAAAAGTACAACTTGAGAAAAAAACCTGTAAGGTCAAATGTTGAACACTCTTATCGCTTATGCCCTCAGAGGGGGAAAAAAAGACAGAGAAGGTCTTATCGATACAGGTCAATACTGCATTCTTGTGTGGCAAAGCCTGCAGAAGCATCCAAAATAATGGAGCGAGGTATTGCCATAAAATGCAGTAAGTTCAAGGTACTGGAACAGGAAGAAGTTGGATTGCAGCATCCCTCGTTTCTAAAAGACTTTTCCAGCTAAAAATCAGAAACTGTCAAATGGCATCAGATCCCTTTTGCACAGGCTGTTTTTGCAGTGAGATAGCTTAAAGCCGTGAGAATGAAGGAAAAATGGGGTGATTTATTTTGGAAAGCCAGTGACCTGTGAAACATGTCACAGAGGCCTGGATTTTGATAGAAATGTGTAACTTTAATGCAAGATGGGTTTTTTTTTTTCTCAGACTGCAGGAGCAGCTTCACATAAGTTTATCGTTACAGCAAAGAAAGATGTGCAGGTACCGTAGATGTAGGCACCGAAGGTCATCTTTGGTAACGTCACTAAGAACATCCGTCAGTGTATATTCCTCGAGCACAAACTAGAACACAAACAGAAACACTCAGTTTATGGCCATGCTTCACTGCCGAAGTGCTCATAAGCAGAATGCGCCGTAACCTAAAGATACTTCACCTTGTCTATGGTGTCAGGGTCTGCGCCCTGCTCTTTCAGCCAGTCAGTGAGCTGCTTGTCCGGCTCGTGGTCCGCTGGGATGTGGTGGATGGAGGGAAGTGAAATATCTGAAAGAACAGGCAGAGGAACACTTTGCTCACAGCACATGTGACTTGTCACCTTCACCCAAACTCTCTGACTGAAGGAGTATTTAAGATCCTTTTTCCATGACGACACCACAAGAAGCATGTCAGATCATCACTTTGGCACCTATATGCGTCAAACTAGCTGTGCAAGCTAATCACAGACTGACGGGGAACTTCAGAGATATGGACTACACTAGTTGATAACTTCAGATCTATATCTAGCTTTTAAGAAGAGTCCCAACCTGAAGAAGCTCCCAGTAAGAGTCAAACCTAAACCACAGATGAGTGCATGGGATTACCTTAAATTATCTGGATCACCTGAAACGCATACACATCTAAAGTTCTGGAACAACTGTTTATCTGAGACAATGCAACAAAACATTTGATGCAATATGTGGAAAAAGCCTTTTCTCACCATACACAGAACATCAGAAGAGAGCATGAAATCAATATCCACCATTCTTGTTGGGTGTAGCACTCTGAAGAAATCAGAGATTGCACTTTACATTCCCATTAGGCTCTCACGATGGTTAAAAACCAGCTTGATTGGAGGTTAATGACACTAAAGAATATAGTCCTGCATAAGGAAACTAAAATGTCTTTGAGAAAGAGTCAAGGGGAGGATTTAAAGTTCCCCTGTTGGATTAAGTTGTGCATTCTACCCCCCCCCCCCCCCCCCCCCCCCCCCCTTCTTTATTAAAAAAAAAAGATGGAAAAGAAAACACATCACGTATTTTTT
>VUQK01012508.1:25253-47773 GCA_015106715.1 Bujurquina vittata
TAATCAGCTAAAAAGACAAAAAAAAAATTTGAAATGGAAAACAGCTGAAATTGTGAGCAGAAGGAACAGCTGCCCAAAGCTGCCAGGTGAACTGCAGAAGGGCTGGAATCTGTGTGTGTGTGTGTGTGTGTGTGTGTGTGTGTGTGTGCGTGTGCGTGCGTGCGTGCGTGCGTGTGTGCACGCATGTGCCACTGACTGCTGTGTCTGTCTCTCCCTGTATAACTGACCATCAACTGAGGCCAAGACGCCCAGCTTTAAACCACAGCTGAAGACAAATCCACCAATCATTCACAGTAAAAATACAAAATCTACATAAGGGTTTATGCATTTGCATAGCGAAAGAGAAAGATCCCTGATTTGATTGCTGGATGGGGGCTGCATCAGAAAGGGCATCCAAAAATTAAATTTATACATACACGCCTGGTGCTAAAGTGCAGCTGCAGAAAGCTGCAAAGTCAATGTGAATATCTCCTGTCCTTGTCTGTCACAGTCTGATTTCCATGCAGAACTACTTATTCCCAAAGTTTCCAAGAGGAAAAAGCTGTATGGCTTGTCAGTGCAAAGAGGAAGCAGAAAAGCTGAGAACAGATGGCAAATCCTGCTGGTTACATAGATTAGTAAATACAATAAAAAGCTAAAATAATGTACTAAAGGGTTTTAAGATGAAGCAGATAACTAAAAACTGATAAATGCTTTGAATGGTTAATAATACCTGAAAGTAGTAAATGAAGGAGCTAAAAAAAATAGGTGATAATCACTGATCGCATGTCTCTGGATGGTATGAGTGAAAACATTATTATGTTTGGCGGCTCACAAAATCACATTAGCGATCACTCTGCAAGAAAAAAATAAAACGATTAAGTAAGTAATTATTTTATCTCCAACTGTCTTGTGTCAATCATCAAAAAACAAAAATGCTCTCAGTAATGAAGCGTGGTGGCAAAGATCAAAAGTAACATTAGTAACCTTAGGGTAAAGGGACTGGTTTTGGAGTCTCATCGCTTCTTCACATCTCTTATCTTTGCTGTTTTGGGTATTTGATCATGCAGGATTTTGCTTCTTTTCATCACCCTGGAGGTGTGACAGCCACCCTTCACGCGGCGCCCTGAAGCTACTGCATTCATGAGCATGTGTGTTGCTGTGCTTGCAAGCTCACATTCTGTCCTTGTTTTCCACTTCCTGAAAGCTTTCAATAAAACGTTACGTGCATGCCTGGAATTTTTTTCCACACGAGCCTGAGAAAGGGTTTGAACTGATCTGAACCGCACTGGGAGTGTACGCGTACCTGTTGGTTTCCTGCTTCAGTCTTCCCAGCTGGACTCCCAGATGATTTTGTGAGCGTTGCTGGTCGTGGGAGTGAGAGGAGTTTAGCGTGCTGACCGCAGAGTGGGTGGGATCGCACGTCACGCCAGTGTCGTCAGTGTGCTGCGCTAAAACGGGGCTAAACTCTGCTTCCTCTTCGTCGACTTCATCTTCCTTCTCTGCCCCCTCACACTCTGATGCCGGGCCAAAGTGGGTCTGCAGCTCTGTGGTTGCAGTTAAAAGGTCACGGGTCAAGGTTATTAAGTTAAGTTATTAGCTTTCTGCTCGCAGTATGCTACATATTAAAATATCTAACCATGACTTTGACTAGTAAAATAACATGGATGTGAGCATCCACTAAATAGAGTGAAAAGCTCATTTCAGGCTGCAGCCGCAGAGATGCCCACCTGGTATAAGGATGGTAATGGCAGCCTGCACAGCTCGGCGGATGATGTTATCCATGGCAAACATCCAGTGGGGCTTAATGTGGTGATTCCTCAGGACCTTGTTCACCTGAGAAAGCCAGGACAGACATTTAGAGTGCGGTCAGTTCTGAAAAATATCTATAAATAAAAGCATCTCTTGCCCGTCTAAACCTCTTCTGTCACTTTGATCTGAGCCTACGGCGAAAAACTGCTCTGAGAAACGATGGCGTGCTGGAGGTAAGCTCTCGCCAAACCAGAATGTGGATTATGATGGATTCTGCACTGCCACAAAATATGCAGGCTGTGTGTGTGTGTGTGTGTGTGTGTGTGTGAGGGCTGACCGAGTCCTGGAAGCCAAACAGCACCAGCTGAATCTGGTTGATGGAGGTGGAGTCAAAGTCGAGGTCCAGCTTGAGCTTGGAGATGGTGGCTGCCATGACGCGCCGCTCCGGGGAATGGATGAAGTCTCGAAGGATGCAGATGATTTGCTTGATGTGTTCCATAGACAGCTGGAGCTCCTCACAACCCTACACACAGTTTTATCAGCGTGTTTAATTTAAGCCTTGCGCTCACAAACTGTAGTATTAATGCCCTAGTGTAAAGCTTTTTAGTGATTCTGTAGATTAAAGTGCCTGGCTGAGTTTTTATCTAAAATGTTTTAGAGCACTGTGATAGGACATTAGTTTTTTCAAAGACCTTTTGCGCCCCCTGATGGAAGTATCAGAAACAACAGCGCTTTAAACAATTCAGCTCCCTGTGATTGCACTGGCTTGATGTTAGCAAACAATTAATGTTAATGTTGCTACATCAATTAATGTAACAAAATGTCCAGACAGAGACCAGAGCAGTGTAATGGGATGTTAAACCACCATAGTCAGGCTTTCTTTGTGTAAGGTGACTCAGCAAAACCTAAAACCCCAGTTGGGATATCATGACCAGGGTTCATCAACTCTCCCCATTAGCCCGGGCTTTCTGCTACGGCTGTGTTCATGCTTACATTAAAGGGGACGTTTGATACAAAGTTGGCCATCTAAGTAACACCTACTCAAAGGGCATTATCAGATGGCCATTAGATTTTAGAGCTCTGAAACTGGCACATAAATGCGTGCCATTGGCAGAAGTTTTGCTGTGTCTCCCAGCACAGTCTCAAGAACACGGAGGAGATTCTTAAAGACAGGTAGTTACCCTAGGAGAGCTGGACAGGGCCGTAGAAGGTCCTTAACCCATGGGCAGGACTATTGTCTGCTCCTTTTTGCAAGAAGGACCAGGATAAGCACTGCCAGAGCCCTACAAAATTACCTCCAGACTTCTTTAGGTTGATCTGAGGGTCTGGACATCCTCTAGTGGGCCCTGTGCTCACTGCCCAGCACCGTGGAGCCTGATTGGCATTTGCCATAGAATACCAGAATTGGCTGGCCTCCCTCACTGGTGCCCTGTGCTTTTCAGAGATGAGAGCAGGTTCGCCCCAAACATTTGCAACAGATGCGAAAGGGTCTGGAGAAGCCATGGAGAACATTATGCTGACTATTACATTGTTCAGCATGACCAGTTTGGTGGTGGGTCAGTGATGGTCTGGGGAGGCATAGCCATGGAGGGCATGCACAGACCTCTGCAGGCTATACAACAGCACCCTGCCATTAGGTATTGGGAGGAAATCCTTGCACCCATTGTCAGACCCTGCACCGCTCAGCCTCATCTGGTGAGAGTAGAGCAGGCAGTTCCTGGAGGATGAAGGAATTGATACCACTGACTTGGCCCCCACACTCGAGGAGATCCCCAGGACACCATCTGTGCTCTCATTAGGAGGATGCCCCAACATTGTCAGGCATGCATTCAACCATGTGGGGGCATTGCTTTGGTTCCTAACACATTACCCAGTATAGATATCCATTGTGATATTTTCTGTCTTTTCCCATTGTGATGTAAAGTGTTTTTTAAGCAGTGTATAAAGCAGAGACTCTACATCACACATATATGGTGAATCAGTGAAAATGCAGCACATCCTGACAATAATAAACTCTAACCATAAAGGACTCCAAACCAGGTTATGTGTTCAGCACGGGTTACCTGTAAAATGTGGCCCATGACTTTGAAAAATCCCACATCTGCCCTTGTTTCCTAAAGACAAAACCACCCCTTCCCGAACCATAATCTTAAACGGGGTCTTCTCAAACAGGGACTCAACTGGTGGTTTGGATTTTTTTTTAACCTTTACTACTACACACCTTCATTTACAACTTGCATTTTGTGTTTACTTGTGTTGTCCTTGACTATTGTTTAAATTGGTTTGATGTTCCGAAACACTTAAGTGTGACAAACATGCAAAAAAACAGGAAATGAGGAAGGGGGCAAACACTTTTTCACACCACTGTATGTCCCCCGAGTGTGCTTGTGTAACTCTGACTTATGTCCCCAAGACAACTACACACACACACACACACACACACACCTGCATGTGGTTTTCCCTGAGGTTGGAGATGACCTTTTCCTGGTCTTCATTGAGGACCTTGTACAGAATGGCCCGTCTCTCGCTGTCCTTCTTCAGCATGAACAAACCGCTGTCCCTGTCCTCAGGAGACGGGGGAATAGAGCGGTCCTCTGACACTGAACCCTCATCAGGAACACTGCAACATACCCACACACACACACACACACACAGAGTCACCTCACAAGAATATATAAAACAAGACACGAAGTGCACAGATGATTTATAACAGTGTGCTGTGTAATTTATTTACAGATACAAGCCTCTCCTGGCTACTATGTGTGCAAAGGAAAGTGCAGAAGCAGCATGAGTCAGCCCTGTGTGACGTGCATGAGTGTACGCACACTGGTGCTCGAGTGATGTGTGCAGAGCCGCCAGCTGAAGCTTGTAAAATTATCAGACCTCATTAATTCTAGTATTGTAAAAGGTAGCGGAGGGCAGTGTGAGTGCAATAAGGCCACCTGCTACCCAAACACACTCGGATGCACTCATTCATTTACATCGTTTCACATGATATGAACTTTGGCAGCACGTTGTTTCAGTTCCATGCACATTAAATTTGCCAGGACTCTTCTTAACATACAAGTTCTGAACTCAAACGGATGCAAAACCTCACTGTGCTCTCAGACACACCTCAGGCAGTTGGAACTGGGCGGTTTGAGCAGATTCTTGGAGCCCGAGCTTCTCTTCCTGCCGAAGAATATGTCGTGTTTTGCGTCACAGTCTGGACTCACAGAGCCGTGCTCACTGCTGCTACTGCCGGCGGTCTCGCCCTGCACCTGCACCGGCAGGGAGATATTAGGGGTGTAGTCTGAAGAATAGGAAAGAGAAGAATAGGAATAAGACATACGGCATAAGGAAATGCTGTCCATTTACCCAGACTCAACTTTACTAAATGTTTTATTTTTTGTTTGTTTGTTTTTTCGGGCCATTTGCCACTGAAATTCATCCTGCACTCCTTAAAATACACTAGTTACATGCTTTCACTGTGGCCATGCATACACATAACACACACTGCCTGCACCATGTTTGGCACATACTGTGATTACGAGCAGTTTTTCTTTTTCTCCATCCTTTTGTCTTCCCATCATTTTGGTACAAGTTATTATTGGTTTTCAGCTGTTTAAAGATGTTTTTTCCCCAGAACTGTGCAGGATCGTTTATCTTGATTGCAGACTCTGGCATTGATATGCTTTCCCCCTTGAGAGCATTCTTTACTTGTTGTGTTCAGATGTTGTGAAGGGTTCTTTTTTTAAGCGCAGAATAAAATGTTCTCTGATGAGTTTGTTTTGGTTTTTCAAACTAATGATGGCCTCCCTCACTTGCACTGACATTTATTTGGACTTCATATTGAGTTTTTCAGGTAGAAACTACCAAACACAAGCATTGGAATCAACTCTAGATCCATTTATCTGCTTAAATTGCCATTCAGTGATTAGGGAACAGGCAGTTTTACGGGCTCACCTGGCCTTAAAACTGTCTGTCAGCTAATTGTTCAAGTTAGCTGTTGAGCTGCTGAAAATGACGTATAAAAATGGCTTTAATCCATAAAGAGTTAATACTTTGCAATACTTTTGTCAAACCCCCTCGAATTAAAGCTTCAATCACATATTGAACTTTCTGATTTAAATAGTAAATGGAACGGTTCTTATATAGCGCTTTTCTACTATATCTATAGCACTAAAAGCACTTTATACAACATGCCATATTCACCCATGTAGTAGGTGACCTCCTCTACCTCCTGAGCTAGAGCCACCCCTAAAATTACAAATCCACTGTGGTGAGGGCACAGTAGATTTGTAGTAAAACTACAAAAATGGCTATTTTGTGTGTGTACCTGGTGATTTGAAGGCAATCTTGCTCTTCTTGCCCTTGGCGTTGTGCCTGACAAAATTGTCTCTTAGCAGGTCCAAGGCGATGGCCCTCTTGTGAGGGTCGGGCTCAAAGCAACGCAGAATGAAGGATTTGGCCTCCTGCGACAAAGACTCGGGAATCTCTGGGTGGATCTTAAACATGCCCACCTGCAATATAAGACCATGGAGATTTGATGTTTAAAAGGTTGGAATTAAAAAACATGTGCTTTTGACATAAAGGTTTAAAACTGGCTATTTGAAGGTTGGTAATTAAACAGGTAAGCAAAAAAACACAATAATGCTCAGCGTCTACCTTAAACATGGCTGCCTGTGGTTCCCCCAGCTCATGAAAGGGGGGTTTCCCAGTGGCCATTTCTATGATGGTACATCCCAGGGACCAAATGTCAGCTGGAGCCCCATAGCCTCGAGGACCCTTATCAATAATTTCTGGAGCCATGTACTGCAGCGTACCTACCAGTAGAGATGCAGACAGTATGACCATTTGGAACAGGGATGCAACAGTGGCAATAAATCATTTTACTTGCAGAAGAACTAGGAAGTAGCAGAAGATGGTTTCTAATACCAGATCCTCACAGGCCACAAAGTGCAAACTGAAGCAAATATATGGCTAAAAAAAAAAATCACCATAACTAACTGCAACGTATCTTAAACTTCAGTTCAAATAATAGATTTCAGAAGAATTTTATTTGTCTCCCGGTCTACTCAGAAATTCTGAGCAGACTTGGCATTTGCTCCAAACACTGATGTAAACAGAGAGCCAGCAAGAGCTATAAAAAGGGGAAAGTGAGAGCAGAGCGAGTGATGCTCCAGAGAAGAAAGAGATAAGGAAACACGCGCACACACACAGACAGCTGCTAATGAAAGGTAAACACCCTTCTGCCTCTGCTTGATTAGCTAATCTAATTACACACCTTGCTGGCCGCTGGAGAAGGCCAGATGGCCAATAAATGTGTATGTCAGTACATTCGCACGCACTCATGTGTCTCACTGTTTCCATAGAGGCTGATAGTGGCTCTTGACATTTTGAGGGTCATTTGATAGTTGCACTCATAGTCTGAGAGTGAGCATTTCTGAGACTCCATTTATGCATCCCAGACTGAATTACTGCGTGTTTACGTACGGCAGGTCAGGACTCATGTGTCATGTCAGGTGTTGCTCATTATATATTTTTCATCTAAGCAGAAAGCCTTTAAGTTTTTCACATGTGAGAGCTTCACGGGATTATTGTTCCTAAAAACTTCCACTTAATGCCGAGGCTATTATCTGACGTTTGGGTCAGTCGGTGGCGGCGCCACGTCTGCGCCAAAATAAAGAATCTTGGAATTAATAAGAAACAGATGAAAGAAGTTAAAAACAACAAGAATCAGTTTCAACTGCAGCGCTCATTATTTATTCATTTTTTTTAATGTAGAATAAATAAACATAAAGGGCATTTATGCACTTGGACTCGTCATGCATGAACTCATTTTGGATAGTAGTCACCTGTTAACAGTTCTTGGTCCTAACCGGTGGAACGAGTAGAGGTAGTTCTCCATTAGCCAAACACTAAATGGATAGATTAGCTGAAAAATTACTATTACTGAACTGAGCAGAGCTCAGCAAGTTTTAACAGAACACCAAAAGTTGAAACCAGGAGCCAAGAGAATTATTACACTCAACGGGCAATGTTCAAAAAGTGTGTAAATGGTTGAAAGAACTCCCTCAGGGTAGATCGTTAAGATTAGGAATGAAAAGAGGTCAATTATCTTTGCTAAAAGCATGGCTAATAGTCCAATTCTTGGCTAACGGTTTCTCTTCTCTTTATCTTATAATATATATATTTCTTATTATTTGCCTTTATAATCCATTTTTTGATCCGCAGAATTTGTTGCTACATATATTTTTTACAGTTTTGGTCTAGTTTTCCTCTGGTGTTTTGGGGGTGTTTATGTGTATTTTATAAAATTTCTAACTCTGCTGACCATAGAAACAGTCACCTGTGAATGTTTCTGTACAGGGATTCACTCCCGCCAACCGTTTGGAGGTGCCGAAGTCTGAGATCTTCAAGACGCCACTGTAGGTGTTGACTAGCACATTGTCACCCTAAAGAAGAAACAAATAAGGACAGATTTAAATGCAGGAAGCCACGTGACGATTAATTATTCTATACTCTGATGATCACTGAAGATAACGGAGTTCCACAAGGCTCTATTCTTGGTCCTATTATTGCTCCCAGACCTTCAGTCTTCTTTCTTTCCTCTCTGACAATCTATGTGGGGCATATGCACATGTGTGTGATTGGACAGTTTTCCCTGTGGTTGTGAGGGTTTCTGACGGGCATACCCACTAACCTGTTCACACTGGATCTTTGGTTGGCATACCTGCTCTTCGCTAACTAATCAAATAGTATGAGGACTAGCTCATCAGTTTTGCTTTTTGTACTTATCTCTGGCTCTTAATGTCTTAGATTCCTGCTGTCAGGAGTCTGCTAGCCTCATCTTCTCTCAACTTGTTAATAAAACCCATGAACCTAGTCACTGTTGCCTGTGTCCTGTGTCCTAAGTAGAATAATGTCCATTTGTTCTCAGCTGACACAACCTTACAGCCACAAGCTCAGACCTGAGACTACTTGTAAGTTTCTTTTAAAACACATTTCAACTTTAAATTCAATCACAGTGCCATTACGCTTGATTGAACTGACAGCCGTGTTGCTAAAAGGTGTATCATGTTGGGTGGGATTCCTTCTACCTTGATGTCTCGGTGGACGATCTGGTTCTCATGCAGGTATCGAACCCCCTCCAGAATCTGTCTGGTGTAGAAGATAATCGTGGCCTCCTTCAGAGGACCCCATTTTGACCGCAGCAATGCAGATAGACTTCCTGGAGAAAGGAAATTGGGGAAACACCCAGCTAGTTAGAGTAACTGCCTGACACACGCATGGATTTCTAAAAGAAATGTCCATCACAATCATTTAGACCAAATATCTTCTATCTTCATTTTCTGCTCAAGACATGTTTTTGACTTTCCACTGAGACTCACCTAAATGTAATTTACACTATAAAATATACAGCAATAATGGGAGGTAACACAAGACAACTGTTGTAGTACACAGAACTCTGTCTGCGGTTTGCACAAACATACCTCCAGGCACTTGTTCCATGAAGATCTTAATGTATCCGTTCTCAGAAACAGAGCCCAGATACTGAACAATGTTCCTGTGTTTCAGGTACTTGTGAAGAGCGATCTCTTCATGAAGGGGCTGGGAGTACCTGATCCACAAAAAGGAAAACAGACATCAAGAAAGACAAATCGCATGTTGTGCCCTTGCTTTTGTGTGTTATTGCCACACCTCGGAGGGGTGGATGGGGTATTATTTTTGTCTCTTTGTTTGTTTTTTAACAATATAATAGCAAAACTGCCTGTCCAATTCATATCAATTTTGCATAAAAGATTGCCAGTGACCCCCAGATCACCTGATTACATTTTTGCCAATATTGGGTTACGGTCAAGGTATAAAAAAAAAAGCAAAAAGCAGTTGAAAACTAATTGAAAAAAATCTCTCTTTAACACAGGACAAAATTTTAAAAAAATCCGATCTCCCTCAAAACCTGTTGGATTCATCTGATATTCGGTACACAGTTCTGGTGGGTCAAGAACCAGTGCCAACCGAACGCCATCTGGATCCGATCCAGATTCCAGATTTGCAGACTACTTGAATACTTGAACACGAGAAACTCCATCCAACACATATTTTTTGCCATATCTCAGCTGACAAAAGCTGCATCATCCTCATTTATTGCAGTAAAAAGCATATCACTATTTTCAATGGACAGATGGTTGGGACATTATCCACATACACAAACATATGACACGTCTCTCAATCCCATCACTCAATCCCATCACTCAATTCCACCTGACAAATTGTGTTTTTTCTCATTATAAGAGAAAAGCTTTTAAAAAATGTTGTTGTGCCCGGCAACGCTTGCTAATGTAGGTCCCATCTTTATCATTAAACATGTTCACATTGCAATTAACACTTCAAATAATATTAAGCAGCTTTTGTCCAATAATCTATATATATGCGCTGCAAAGTAAATAGTGGGAAATGTGGTCAAACATTGCTATATGGCCCTGTTGTATTTTGTCTAATTTAAAATTAAACTGTGAAATAATGTTGAGAAAAGGAAGTGTATGCATTTTAATCAGTGCATATTGAACTAATCATTAAATACATTTAATAAATGTATTGCCTTTCTTTTGGAAAGTATGGAGCCATGAATATAAGTTGGGCCATCAGCCTACCTGCTGTCTCTTTCAGGGATCTCTTTGATGGCAATTCGGACATGGTTGCTTAGATCTCTCCCAGCATACACCACTCCATAGGTCCCCCGACCCAGCACTACCCTTTCCCCTGTCTCATCTGTGTCATACTCGTACTGTAGCAAAGAAATGAATGCATAAAAATGACATATTTGCCTAATTTAAACATTACTATGCGCACACTTTCAAGCACACACTGACCTCTAGCGTATCTCCGTCGCCCTCCCCCTCCAGCTCCACAGCATTTCCAGTGCCGTCAGATATCATCTCTTTCACCATGGAGCAGAACCTGAAACGCATCACCAGACACAGACATCATTACAGTCATCTGCGGTCCTCGGCCTCCTGATCACGTTCACGCATACAGTATAGAGTGTACCAACACAAACATGGACAGACACATGACAAACACACACCTACACAGACACATCTAGAGGTGTGTGTCCTCACCGACCGCACTGCTCCTCGGTGGAGAAGTAGATCTGAAAGTCATCCGAGTTATCGTGGACGTAGAGGAAGCAGCAGCGCTCATCGAACTTACTGATGCTATAGACAGAGGGGCCAAATTAGGCTGTGCACTCATTTAAAGTGAATCTCACTGTCATACCAAAAACATATAGTCACTCTCAAAGGTTAATTACAAGTGAATAAAAGGGGCAAGGGAATTTTATTCTAACATGATGGATCTTAGTAAAAGTGGATTTTATTTGGTATTCAGACTTTTACCAGGGTCTTTAGATTATGTGCAAGAGCACAGGTGATGCTTTTATTTCACAGTAAACACCGATTAGCAACCATGAAGAATGCTCTTAAAAGATATTTCTTTCTTTCTTCCTCCTCCGGTTGCACTGTAATTGCAGTTTTGCAGTGTACGTCACTATTTTTGAATATTCAGGTGGCTCTGGTCAGCTGGAGATGCCTAATGATGTTCCTGGTGGCTAATTGTTCTGTTTCCTTAATGTATTGTGCATATAGCTGCAGGGAGCCACAATATATAGGCTGGTTTCCATCACTCCTAGTTTCTCTGAGTTTCTACAATGAAGCTGGAGATTTTAGCACAGACCCAAAGAACCACAACAGAGATTTTACTGGGAAGAAAAAAAAATTCTGTTTGCTTATATTTGTTTGTGCTGCCCAACATGTCTCCTCCGTACCTAATCCCTTTGATGGACAATGCAGTGAAGTTCCACTCATGGATCCCCTTCTGTAATAAAAGAAAATTTATTATTAAGTTAATTAATTATTATGGTAATTTATTCAGAAAAAAACAACTCTGAATGTGTCAATTCTATGTCTAATTTTAAAATGGCAAAGAAACTGAAGGAGGTAGTTTGTCTAATCCACAAATAAATATTAGAGTTGTATTTATTTTTGTTAACACTGAACATTTCAGGTGGAAGGACAATATCCTGTCAATTTTCAACAGTGCAGTCCAGTACAGTGCTGCTGAAGAGTGATGCTCTGACCGTTTCAGCAGGAGAAACATGCCAGATAGACACATTCTTCTCTTCTGCCTCACTGTTAATGGACACATAGGATGGCTGGTAAACCTTGGTCGGTTCTAGAATCAGCACCTGTAGACGCAAACACCAAAATATTTGATTTTACATGCATGTTTGAACCGCTCAATCTAAATGTTTCACCCTGAATCCACGTATGTGTTTACGTACTGGAAACCGCAGTCGGTTGGTGGTGTCCTGCGTGGCTTCAACGATGATGTCCATCCAGAAGTTGAGTCTCTCTCTCTGCGGAGAATGCTCCAAGTTTTGCTTTTTAAACCTTTGGATAAGCTGCAAGTTCTGCACCACTGACCGCAAATACCTAGAAGGAAACACACAGGAAACAATCACGATCAACCACCACCAGGACGCCTTACTGTAGGTTGCAGGATGATGATCAGTTTTGTATCATCAGCTGGGCAGACATATGTTCTGGACATTCGGGTGAAGAGAAGAGTAGAGCTGTCAATTGATCACCACCTGTTAATGAGTTAGATCAAGTAACGGGGGAGGTATAGACTATACGTATATAAACGTATAGTGAGGGTGTGCTGGGAACACCTGGCAGAGGCCCCAGCCCGTGAGATCTTGAACTTCGACCTTTGGCAGAAATTTGACAGCATTTCAAGGGAGGCTGAGGACACTGAGTCTGAATGGACCATGTTCCGCACTTCCATTGTTGAGGCTGCTGCTCAGAGCTGTGGCTGCAAGGTGGTTTTGAAGGTGGCAAATTGTCAGGCGACTCAGGAGGTCATACAGTACATAGCACGGCTGGTGCCCTGCTGACTTCAACTGAGGGGTAGAGAGAATTCTTCAAGGACCTCCTTAATTCCACTGACACACCTGTAAAAGAAGCAGAGTCTGAGGATGAGGGGGATGACTCGCCCATCACAGGGGGTGAGTTCACTGAGGTAGTTAAACAACTCTTTGGTAACAGAGTTCCTGGGATGGATGAGATTCGCCCTGAGTTTCTGAAGGTACTGCTAGGTGTAGGGCTGTCTTGGTTGACACGTCTCTGCAATGTCATGTGGAGATCTGGGGCAGTGCCATGGCATTGGCAGACTGGTATGGTGGTTCCCATCTTCAAGAAGGGGGACCAGAGGATGGGCTCTGACTATTGAGGGATCGCAGTCCTCAGGCTCTCCAGGAAGTTCCATCCCAAAGTGCTGGAAAGATGAGTTCATCCATTAGTCGAACCTCGGATTCAACGAGACCGAGGGGTTTTGGTCCTGGTCGTAGAATGCTTGACCAGTTCCTCTTGAGGATACTTGACGGTGCGTGGGAGTCTGCCCATCCAGTCTACATGTGTTTGATGGACTTGGAGAAGGCATTCGACCATGTACCTAAGGGTATCCTGTAGGGGGTGCTGCAGGAGTATAGGATTTCTGCAGCGAAAGCTTGTTCCACATTTCCAGCAGTAAATCAGACTTGTTTTTGGTGGGTTTTAGACTCCGCCAGGTGTAGCCAAGTAGAGGAAAGCTTCAGCCTCAGAATTGTATTTCTGCTTTTTGCAGATTGAATACATTGTTTAAAAAGCACTGATATATTAACCAAATATTTATAACTAATCTTTATTATGAAAAATCACGTAATGTCATGTTACCTTTTTCATAGTTAGAAGGTCTTCTCGCTTACCAGACAGGTGGTTTCAGTTTGAAGAGCTTCTCTGCAGCCTGAGTAGCTTTAGGGATGTCACTTGCTAGCATGCTAACGGTGAAGAACTGGCCTACGTCCCAGTAGTTATTCATCTTTTCCAAGGAACCCTTGCGCCCTAGTAGACTGTTCAGCCTCACCCCTGATTATTAGGAGACCAAAAGTGAACACTGTAATTGTGATCTAGTTTGAACTGTCATGTTCTCAATAGTTTTTTAACTGACTGTTTTCCAAAAGAAATATCAAGAAAATAAGCCGTTAAATGCAAATTGCGTGCTGAAAACACACAAATTAGGTGTTTCACACAGATTTGCACAGCGAAAGGGGGTGTCAGGTTACCTATTTTTCTGAGCTCCATGGAACTCTCAAATTGCTGGCCAGCAACTATGAGGAGAACAGCCAGGTTGATACCAGAGTAGAGCGTGGGCTGCAGCTCGAAGCCCTTTCTGTACCTGGCAGGTAGAAGGAGAAACAGATGAATACACACAGGCAAAACAATTAGACACAAATAAGAAGCATTGATTTGCGTGTTCTCACCACTGTATGGCATTGTCTCTATTTTTAGTGTCTTTGCAGTCAGAGTCGAGGAAAATGTCCTTGTAGATTCGCCCACAGAGGCAGAACATATCCGGCGCAGGATGCTCGCAGGACTGCAACACCTGCAGCATCACTCTGAGAGCCTGCTCCCTGTCTCCAGGAGTGTTCCTCCTGCACGTACATACAAAAATTAAAGTGTAAATGGAAGGAAAATGTTGTCACAGGCCTCTGCAGCCCTTCAAAAAGCTAAGTACACCATTACTGTTTCCACAGGAATTAAGAATGTAAGTAGCAGCCAGGCGCTGCTAATCAAATGGAATTGATTAACTGATTGTCAGCAAGTGTGAGGACATCTGTAAAAGCAGAAGCTTCAACAGTTTGCAGGTCTAGAGCATTCAGATGTGTATTAGCACAATGCCACAATCTTGCTAGGAGTGGACATCCCAGCATATTCACCCCCAAGGTGATATCATGCAAAGCTCAGAGAATGTGCAAAAAACCCAAGAGCAACATCTTGGACTGCACAGGACTCGGGTAGCAGGTTAAATGTTAAAGTTTGTGCCATACAATTAGAAAAAGACTGAAAAAGCATAGCTTGTTTGTCTTCTCTCTAAAAAGTACATGGCAGCATGGTTTAGGTTTGCAAAGCTGCGTCTGAACAAACTACAAGATTTCTGGAACCACGTCACAAACACGCCATACCAACTGTCATGCACGGTGGTGGATGGGTAATCATTTGGACTTGTTATGCAGACAAAAGACATGGACAGCCATGAGCTCACTTAGAGTTAAATGTGAGGTCATCAAGCGTGGCCCAATCTGGGTCATGCAACAAGACAATGATCCCAGACCTCAATCTGACTGAAACACTGTGAGGAGACCATAAGAGAGCTGTGGATAAAAATAATGCCTCCAAAATTTAGCTATATAGTTAAGGCAATTTCACCTGCGTAAAAGACACATTTTATGGTATATTTTTATATGGTATGGTGGCACGAATGTCCTCAGTGAGAGAGCCTATAACATCTCTTTCATGACAAGGTTTAAAT
The DNA here is from genome assembly GCA_015106715.1 of Bujurquina vittata. Classification (NCBI taxonomy): domain Eukaryota; kingdom Metazoa; phylum Chordata; class Actinopteri; order Cichliformes; family Cichlidae; genus Bujurquina; species Bujurquina vittata. Next base: position 40,377 of record VUQK01012508.1, read on the forward strand.
GTTAAATATTAAATGCTTTGAATTCAGCTCCTGCATACCTGTTGAGGGCAAAGGCGTAGTGAAACTGGATCATGGGCTGGGTGGCCAGATCACAAGTTGGCAGCATCTCCAGAGTCTGCACCAGTTTCACCATGGCATCATAGTCCTGGTGGTCAAATAAGGCAAAAAGAAAGAAAAGGTCATTCAATAATATTATGTGTACATTGCAATTGCTATGACGATGCAAATAGGCTTTATGAGGTATCCAGCTGACAGAATGAAATGAAGGCCATTTTTTGTGTTTTTGTACCTGTATGTCTCTGTAGGAAAACAGCAGGTTCATGACGATGTCCTGCGTTAGGACCTCTGTGTTATCAATTCTGAGTTTGATGCGGGAAAGCTCCTTGGCCAGCTCCTCTCCCTGGTACTTCTCCCTGGCCTTCCTGATGTCATTGAGGAGGGTGTCCTTAAAGGAAGCACTGCATGTACATGGTGAGGGAGCAGCGAAAGAAAAGGGAATTTCATTTTTATGTTCATGTAAAACACAGTTTTTGACCCATAACTTCAATTTAATGTGAAGTGGCGCCAAAACGATACAGGAAAATTATATCTCTAGTTGGCAATTTCTGTATTTAACAGATGTGCATATGATATGATCAATAACAGAGGCATGGCGCTGATTAGGTACCCCCATGTGCTCCTTCACCACCCCTCCTTCTGTCGCCCCCCCTACACACACACACACACACACACAAAAAGTGACAACAACAAAAGTGACAACATGGTAGAATATTCACATCCAACGTGGCTGAATGACAAACAGCTTTTCAAAGTGGTTTAAAGCCAGTCGGTACGTTATGTCAGTGTCAAGAGGAGGCTTTTAAATACTCAGGTTAGCTTAAGTTACTCGCAGTAAAAGAACAGCTCACTGTTCTGCAACTGTGTGCTGTAGTTACAATATAACAGATCATAACAAGAAACACAGGGGAACCTCTGATAATTTGTTTAACTAGATGGTGAATTAGAAAAGAGATAAATTATAGAAGAAATTATAAATATAGAGAAAATATAGAAATGATAGAAGAAAGCCTCTAATAGAAGTCTTGTATTTTGTAAGTCCATGAATAAGTGAGATCTGCACACATGAACACAGTTAACCTTAAAATGACCTCCAATTCCTTACACAGGGCATCGGTGTTATTATAGAAATTTATGACTCAAAGATTTCTGTTATTACATGAAGATCTCCCTGAATATTTCTTGTGCATAGGGTCTTTTTGTCCATGTTTTAAGTTAATGTCAGTTACTGTAATTAAGCTACCCACCACTGGTGGTGGCTCCAAAAACAGGCTTTTTATTGCCACATTTATCCAGTTTTGACTCAAAAAGCAACTCTTTTTAAAAGCATGTGCTAATTCTAGCGTCATTTTATGTTTCAGTGCATCTAAAATTTTTGGAAACAATGCAGTAGTAAAATTGCCATTTCCAAAATATACCAAATTAAGCGCTTTTATTGTACTGCAATAACATCCTATACTTAAGTATGGTATGATCAATCCCCAGACATAGTCCAGCAGCAACTTGATGCGCTTAATCTCCCCCAAATTATATCTGAGTCTTCCACACCCAACCCCAAACCTCCCTCGTCCTCCACACTGATAGACCTCATTCTCACTAACACGCCATCTCAAGTTCAGCCAAATGAGTGGCCATGGCGATATTGCATGTACTGCACTCTGTTAAACAACCACCAGTGATTGTGACCAAGCGCTCTCTGAAGAAACTTGATACGAAGGCCTTTCTTCAAGATGTCACAGCAGTGCCTTGGGACACAATCAATTCCATCTCCTCCTTAGATGATGGGTTGTCCTATTTTAAGAATACATTCAGTCTGATCATCGGTAAACACGCCGCTATGAAAGGATTTACACCCTTGTCAAGATAACAATACTCCCAATTATGGACTACGGTGACACCAGCTACAAACTGGCATCAAGCACCACTCTCAGAAAACTGGACACCCCTTATTACGCCGCTTTGCCACTAATGCACTTTTCCACACTCATCACTGTGACCTCTATGAATTGGTGGCCTGGCCCTCCCTTTCATGCAGCTCTGTCAGTAATTTCACTTTGTCTATAAGACAATCCTGGGCAAGACACCAGCTTATCTGTCATCTCTTCTTCATGTAGCCCATAATAAATATTGTACAAGGTCGAGTGACTACATCAAGCTCACCATCCCCAACACCTCTACTTTTTCTGGCTGCTCCTCCTCCCGCTTTGCAGCAGCAAATGACTGGAACATTTTACAAAGCACTCAAACTTGCAACTTTAACATCTCTTAATACTTTCAAGCTTAACCTTGAACAGATTATAGTTGATTGTTGCTTTTGCTGATCACGCCGGATCCCACTAACATACATTCATGCACACACACACACACACACACACACACACACACACACAATCACACACACATTTAATGCTAACTGACCTATTCTTCTTCATACCTCTGCTTCTTATTCCGTCCTCATGACTTAGATGTTTGCTCAATGTTAATCTGTGATTATTATTTTATCCTTGGTATGCTTGCAGGTATCTGTGTGTCATGGACTTATTTCTACCTCATGTTTGCAAATGAGAACTGGTTGTCAAACATTTTACCTGGTTACTTTTACTCATTCTGAACACTTCTACTCTTCCTGTTCGGTTAAATGTGTTTTTAGAAGAAAATCTCAACATAATTTGCAATATTCTGCTTTTCTTGTGTTTGACTGTGAGGAGCGGTTTCTGCGCAGCTGCAGGAGGAACGGTGGAGCAGAGAGGTGCAAGAAGCAGTCTTAGGGCGTTGACTGACACAACATTGACTAATGAGCCTCTCCTTTCCAATGAAACAGCATACTGGCAACTTGAGGTCTGTCTCACACACCCACACAGCAACACACAGTCTGCAAGGTACAGCCTCACCAGGCTCAAGACAAAAAGGCTTTGGTTATTGTAACTGTCTACATCTGAGCCTGTCCTGGGACGGAGCTTCTGATAATAGGACCACTTTAGCACCCTGTTTTTGCTTCCAACTCACCAGGATGTTACATGTATGTCCTTCAGCAGGCTGGTGAAGCGGTCGGTCAGGGGGTCGCACAGTGGGCCCAGCAGGTTGTCCCAATTGGGCTGCATGTACTCGCTGGCCCTGCGCTGGGCATCACTCTCACAGCACATATACTCCTGGTTAGGAGTCACTATGTAAGGGATGAAGTAGTAGTTTCCGCTGGATGCCTAGAAAGAGAGAAGAGAAGGTTTAATTACACGCAGTTTATAGAAAGAAAAGGACTTTGAAAGCCTTGTGCAAACAGTAAAAAACAGATGCCAGGTATAAAAGATGTCCAGGTGGAGAAAGATAAGGAGGTGAGACAGGGAGAGTAGGGATTAGCGTGATTAATGAGGAGGATCAGGAAGGACTGTTGGTTGCATCATGAGTACATCAGTGAAGGTTTCCAGAAGCAGTTAGCTCTAACCTCCGTCTCTTCTTCCAGCTTTCTACTGCTAATAGGCTCAAAATGTTTCCTGTCATTGTTCTTTACATGTAATGTACATTTTTAAACAGCTAGCAGCTGGGGAAGGAGAAAAAAATGTAAAGTCTTTCAATTTTAAGCTGAAAAGGTAAACGTTGCAGGTATTCATATTGATTTACTGAAGTGTTTTGGGCCACTCTGAATTCTACGCATAATGCCGATTCTCTTTTAGCTCTGTTTTATTTTTATAAAAGCCATTTTCTGTTCCTTTTTTTACAATATTGCGCAGATTAAGAAGTCATGCTGGAAACAGTCGTCGTTTGGTGTTGGAGGCAGAGAACTCCCGCTCTTCCAGTTACATACGAGATGCTAGTGAGACAGTCATAAATGAATGGGGCTGATGTGTGGTGTAAAAAAACATTTGTTGGTATGATTTCAGCAGACGAGTTCACGAAAATGCATACGGTTCCTTTTGTGCTGGGTTACATTTGTAGTGACGTATTTCCGACATCACAGCGTGATGTCACTTTACAGCATCAGTCATCATCATGCGTCAGACGAGCAGCAGCAGACCAACAACAACCTTAGAGCCCCACGACTGGCTTCTGATACACACCTCTCTTGATTTAAATATGCTCCCCGTGTCTATTGTAGTTAACTGCTTTTCTCCATTCGCATCGACTCATTGAGGCTTTTTTTGCAAATCATTTTTAGGTGAACTGCAGCCAGTTTCCACACGGTGGGATTAAATTTAACCCCATGATGTTTCTTTCTCGGATGATGCACATTTGATTTTAGTGCAAAAACACAAGTGCATCAGCACTCTTAATGCATCATGCTACAGCTGATTGTCACTCTCTTTGTTAGGGGTTTTAATCTGTTAACTGCACAACACCCTGTGGGGAGGTGTTTGCTTTCCAGCCTCACCTCCCTGTCAGTATTATTAGTCAATTTGGGAAATATCCCAGCATGCTTTGCTTTAGTATAGGCCTGGTACCTACTTTATTTCGCAGTCCAGACCCTCTGTATTCTGGAGGCAACTGAACCCAGGGGAAACCTAACGCTGGGGGACGAGTGGCCTACTCCACACACAAACACACATATACCCAAATAAACAGCACACACACAGTGAAGGTCAGTTCCTAAGAAAACTAACAAGTACTATGACGCTATTTCAGGAGCCTGCCTTTCATGTTTTAGCACATGTGTGTACTTGTACACAGTGTGCGCAAGAGTGCTGTGCGCATTCCTGCCTGAATTACTGCACAGGAGCGAACAGCACTTGCCACGAATATTCCTCCAGAAATAGAAAGAGACGGTGTGCACACAAATTTTTTTATGGAACATGCACACATGAGAAACTTACTGTGTTTTTCTGTGCCACCATGTCCTGTGAGGAGATAAAGAGCACGTGAGAATATGTTTCCAGACTGTGGGACAGTGACATCGTGTATTATTCCTGCATGGCTATTTTAAAGGTGTGAATGTTTGTTTGTCTCTCTGCTCTCCTGTTGTGTTGTTCACCCTGCAACAGGCTGGCGACCTGCCCAGGGTGTACCCTTGCCTCTCGCCCTATTGCAGCTAAGACAGGCTCCAACACCACCACCACCACCACCACCCCGACCCTGAATTAGATAAGCGGAAGAAAATGGATGGATAGATGCTATTTTAAACAACTGGTGGAACTGACTGTACTACACACACACATGTCCACATGAGTCTGTAGATCATTTTATTCTAAGGAGACGCGGAGGAATGGCATCCAAGGCCTCTAGTTACACCGGTGGGAGAGCATGCATGTGTACCTTCAGTGACTGGGCCGTGTCGGGGTCGGTGTCGTGGTACAGGATGACATTGTTGGCCATGTCAAAGCTCTCCCTCACGCCCAGGTGGTAAAACAGGGAGGGCTGCCGGCACACATCGCTCATATCCACGACTGCAATGTCTGTGAGGAGGAAGTGATGGAGGTGACAACATAAGAGCAGAGCTCTTGAAAATTGATGCAATTTGCAGAAGTGACACATGATCCAGGTTTGAAATCCATATGCCTCTGAGCTTCACGCTGCATCTGCCCCTTGACATTTGACCTCATTAAATGTGAGAAGTGTTCTGAGCGGACTTGAAAGCAACAAAAACATAGACAAGAGGATGCATGATGGAAGGCCTTGGGATTCATATAACAACAGTGAATGTAATAATTTCCTGGAGATGGTTGCTTTCTTTGAATTTCCAAGAACCAGCACCCTACCACCCATGAAAGCCTCCTGCACAGAAAAATCTGACTAAATGAGTCATTATAGTACAAGTACGGACACGCGTGAAGACCTGAAGAACCACATTTTTTTCTGCTGAAGCTCAGAGGTAACAACTGCATGCCCTCGATCCGCTGCCAAGTCTTATATCCTCTCAGGCCGTACCTACTCTGCCTGCTGTGAATATGTGCCCGAGTCTTCTGCAGCTGAGGTGTGGACACACTGCAACCTAGTATAAATAACAGGCAATTAAAAAGCGCTCTGGTTTCGCTGCCCCAATAAAAATAGAAGCTATTAAAGGTGTCATCTTTCCGCAATGCAGAGAGAATTAAGAAATAAGTGATCAAAGATTAGCTGGGAAACAGAAGGCGATTTAGACTCAAATTTTTATCATGTTAAACCATTAACAGCAGGTGTCAGCTGACTCAGCAAGTAAATACACAAGAACTGATGTCAGCTACAAAAGGCTATAAGGAATTGGGATCATTATTAAACTCTATAGGGCTAGATTGGATTTCTATTAATGACTGTTTTAATAGGACACACAAGTCTGCATCCAGAGCAGGGTAATGTCAGAGAGTTCAAGTGCATGTTTGGGTCATTGGTTTATAAAAAGATAGCGAGACTCCACAGTGCAGTGCACATTTGCCCAACAAGCGAATGGTCCTGGGTTCAGAGGAGATACAGAGCTCTTTGGGGGTTGTGCCAGGGCGTAAACAAATCCTCCAAATCACACATGCAGAGCTACCTGCTGAGTATGACTGCTTGAGTAAAAGGGGACAGGTAGTAGTTGTGCATAATTATGTAAGTGAACAAGCAGAAAAGCTTTTGTTAAACAACAATCCCAAGTGGAAAGATGACAAATCGCTATATGCACGGGACACGTGATGAAACACAAAGATCCTGCATTAAAAAGATCTTACTCAAGTAAAAAAAGAAGAAAATTAAAATTAAAAGTGAAAAATTATGGGAAAAAATGTCACAAATGGTCATTGTGGGAAAACAAGTAAGCATATTGGCCCAACCGCTGTAATCGCACCGAGATAGGGATCATCTGTATGAACGTACTTCTGGAAAGATAAGTCGTGATGTAATGCATTCCTCCAGGTTTGCAGCTGATTACTGACTGCTGGAAAAAAAAAATCTACTACTACTGTAAAATCACAGTTCAGTGCAGCGCTGTTATTTAGCAGTGATCTGATGTAATTTACTGCCACAACAACAGTGTGACACAACCAGCTTACATCGAGATACAAAAGTAACCACTGATTATCAGGACTAATGAATCTCTGCATGTGGTGATTAAGGAACATAGTTCACTTAAGTAAAAGTACTACTGCCAAAACCATCAAAATACCACATTACAAACAAAGTCCTGCATTTATAACCTGGCGCAGAAGCACGAGTACTGCGTTACATGAGTACTGTGCTGTTTTGGCTTTAAAGTGCTGCAGTATGTTGCATTTGAAGCTTGAGCTCCTATTCTGGTACAAATAATGTATCTTGAATTAAAGTACTTTTGTGATCATTTTCAATTTTGATACTTTAAGTACATGTTTTATTTACTGTTGCACTTGTGTAAGATCCTTATTTCTACTAGGAGGATCTTGGAGTATTGACACTTGGGATTGAATCATTTTTGATTTTATTTT
>VUQK01012508.1:53811-64731 GCA_015106715.1 Bujurquina vittata
AAAAACAAAAAAAAACCAAAACAAAAAAAAAAGAACAAAAAAAAAAAAAAAAAAAAAAAAAAAAAAAAAAAAAAAAAAAAAAAAAGCAGTAAACTGAACAGAGAAGCCTCTTTAGAAGAAACATAAAGAAGTAAACGCAGGATAAGGCGGCGTCGGGGGGGAGAAGGTGGCTGACTCCGCGGTGCTGAACTGTTGCTGATTGTGATGCTCATTTGGCACAAACTTTCTTTTGGCTGAAGTGTCTCAGGCCAGCAGTGAGGCTGGCCTCCGATGTGGTGATAAGAGTGCGACGATAAGGATGCTTTAGTCTTCATTTCAAAAGGCTCTTCTTGATGTGTTCTACCTCCATCTGTGGAACAAACACAACTGTGATCTCAGAGACTCTCAAACACATTCACACATCCTAGAAAAATAGGAAAATCTAAATTTGTATCAAAATTGAATTAGCTCTGGCACTGAAGTCTAAATGTTATAGTTATGTGCAAATGAATGCTGGTAGTAGCTATATATATCCATATACACTAATTGTTTTATTGTTCTTTTGGTATGCTTTGCTAGAGATTTGTGCTACTGCCCATACTCCTGTGTATACTCCTTTAAGTTTACATATAGCATGTGCCACAGAATTAGACTGCATTTGTGGTGTGACTACACTACATGCACAAAAGTCTTGAGTCACCTTTTAATCTTTGAATTTTCTGTCTCATGCTTCGGGAGTATTAAAATCAAGCATCTACACATGCAGTATAACTTTACAAACATTTGTTCCAAAGAGCTCAATGAATTCAAGCAGGATCCTGGGTTAGGATGCCACCATTGCAGCAAGTCAGCTTGTGACCACAACTGACCTCAACATGTGTGTCATGAAAACCTTCATGATATTTTAAGTGATATTCACTTGTTTCCATTAATTTGTGAGCCTGTTTTAATATAGTTAATAAAGCCTGAACATCTACTTTCTCCACCACCTTTCACTCACCTGTAAATTAATACGAATTGTCCTCTCCTCATCTAGCGCGCTGGCCAGCTGCTTCATCTCCTGCCTGAAACAAACCATCACAAACCAATCACACTTGCACATATACATAACAACCTAGACGTCAGCTTACGAGGCACACACTCACTTGTGCTGGCTCTTCAGCAGGTCTATGGAGGCCCTCAGGTCTCTCAGCTGGTTCCTGAGTTCCTCCAGACTTGGGGGTGTTAGCGGCGAGTGCCGGAGCTCGGGCGAGGGGCTCAGACCCGAGGAGGAAGACGGAGAGGCAGAGCGATGGCTAGAGTTTGGCGGGTTCAGGACAGCGGGCTTGGAGGGCAGTGGTGCTTTACTGTTAGGAGCCTATCCCAAATGCAACAAGAAGAATTGAAGAATTTAGCATTTATAATTTTTTCTCTCCTCTCACATGCATCATATAACTTGCTATAATTCTTGTGTTTGATAAAAATAAAAGGCTGTGCAAGATTTTAGGGTCAAGAAGGAATTTTCTGTCTTGATTTTTAGCAGATAAAGACTCGGACTTTAGGGTGAGATTGTTTCGCCAGCTAGAAAATGTTCAGGTTTTCACACTTGATTTTTTTAAATGCTATTTAGCCTGAAAAGTAACTTTATGCAAATGAATATAAGCATCGAATGTCATTTTGTTAAGCCTCGAGTGAACTAACAAAAACACAGTTCTAATTCAGGAAAATCTGTAGTGCGATGCCCTCTGGTGGATAAAATGAATAGCACAAGGAACTGCCGTGGTCGTACAGAGATGTTGGGAAGTCCTTTCCTCACGGAAACATCTACAGATCTGGTGGAGACAGACTCATGGTCATCCTTCTCTCGCTCCTTGTCCTTCCTGTCCTTCCTGTCCTCCGCTGTCGGCGAACCCAGGTCAGTACAGGACAGAGAAGACTGCGAAAGAGAGAGAAGTTAACGTGCTGCTCTTGTTTATTCCAAATGTGATGGGCAGCCAGCCACAACACAAACAAACAAATAAATAGAAATAAATAAATATATATATATATATAGAATGAGAAGACACATCTGCTAAAACCTTTGGACCAAAATGTCTGCATTATGTTGAAGAGGTATAAAATGAAGTTAAAATACGGTCATGCCATCCTTGTAATACAAATCTACAGCAGAAGATGGTGCAGTGAGTCAGTGAAGCGCCTGGTTTTGCCTACTAACAGCTGATTCACACTTCTGTGGCGGCGCTTAGAGCCTGTGATGTAACCTAGTCAAGCATTCATGCTTGTGCGTGGTGTATAATGTTTTAACTACTTTGTGCTCATATCCCAGCATTTTACATGTAGTGCCAGCCGTAATAGAAACATACACAATCCTAGGACTTTTTCCACACCTGGTGCCCTCTCTTTGTTGTGCTCTTTTTTTGTCAACATGTTTGTCACTCAGATCTTCTTTGTACATTCTCTCATGTGCATTCAAATAATTTCAGCAATACAGGAATTTGCTGACATCTTTATGTCCTTATGTTGAGGCAATGATTATTATTCTCTGTGATCCATTAAAAAAAAACTGCTGGGAAGTACCAAGAATCAACAGTACTGACCCGACACATCGGCGCAATGTGTAGTTATATTTACAGGGAGTTGCACATCAGGTTACGGCAGGGGCAGGCAGGTAATGAGAAACTGGGACTGTTGTGCAGAGCCACTGTGGCCTTCCACAACAGTGGAAGCGGCCCCTTGGGAAAATTAATTGCCCACCCCTGGGCTACAGTGTAGGCTATATCGTAGGGTTTCAGAGGGGTTACAGGTCAGGTACTCTAGTAAAAATGACTGGAGTCCCTGGAAATTCAAGTTTAGGACCACCAAGCTCCCAGAAAGGAACCAGACTTGGTTGCAAAGAAAAGAAATTCTACAAAATGGAACAAATCAAGAGCAAACAGCAGCTGTCTTATATTTTGTTCTCTTTTTTCCTGCTTTGATTCTGCTGGAAACTGAATGTTGGTGATGATAGAAAAGAGTGGCTGGCGTTTAAAGCCGATTCTGCAGCCAGCCACCAGGGGGCGATTGTATTTTGGTTTTACATTTGGGGATGTATGTTATCTTTCTTTATATACATTCATTTCTGATAGGCTGAATACAAACTGACTCACTGGTGTGATGATCTGCGAGCGAGGCCGGCGGTCTGTGACTCTCGGCCGCGATGCGGTTGGATGAGTCAGCTTCTCTGTAGTAGAGACAATTGCGTCCAGATCCACATCTGGGCAGACACACACCAGAAACACAGGAAAGCGTTACACAATTTAGCAGAGGAAAAAAAACATACGGCGCTGACACTGCATCACTGCTTGATGCTCCTGTCAGTCAAACTCACCAGTGTCATGTGACCTGTCAGGGGCAGAATCTGGTGTCGAAGCCCCACCCTCAGATTTGGGGCTATCGCACCTGAGCAGGTAAACCATACAAAAACCATTAGGCTCAGTATGCTCAGGGATGTATAGATGTTTTAAGCGACTATGTCTGTGTGTGTGTGTTTGAATGTGTCTGTGTGTGTACTGACGCTAGTGTGGGCGGTCTCTCGGGGCGCCGCGGGGGTTGGGAGGAAGTGGAGGCGTTTGACTTTGGAAGGAGGGGTTTTTTGGGGAGGAGAGATGGGAGGGTGGGTTTAGAGACGTCTCCGAGTTTCCCTTCTTCACCTACGCACAAAGCACACACAAAAATCACACAACCACAGGAAAACGCACAAACAGATCAGACCTGTATACGCATGCAGAGGGACAGGCGTGATTCAAACATGTGCATCATTGCACGAGGGGAAGGTAAACAGAGCTGCAGCAGCAAAAATGACCAAATTTTGACCTTTGAAGAGGAATAATTTGGGTCCGGCGTTAACAAGAATGAAGAGGAAAGGTCGAAGGATGCAGAGGGCTGCAGGGAATCAAAGGGAAAACAGAAAAATTGGGTCATGGAGGACAGAAAGGATTAAAAAGATCAGGCACCAAGGTGAAATATTCAATCTCTTCCTGAAACACGAGCCAACTAAGAACCAGTTAATCCAAGATTTAAGCCAGCCTGCACTCGCTTGATGGTTTTTCCACACAACATTCTTAAAGCAAAATATGCTTTTTCTACACTACAAGTTAATACCACCTACTCACCTTTCACAGGTGGCCACACCTACGACCAGTCTGAATATTTACTAGCCTTATTGCAGTACATCTTTTTATGTTCCCCAAGTAAAAATCTAAGGTGGATTAAAACCATATTTTGTAGAGTGTCCTGGCATAGAAGGCAGCAGATTTTATAAGAATTAAGATAATTATAAGAGTCTCTAACTGTAAAATTATGATTTTGTACAGTATAATCAATGGTGCATCTATTACTAATGCAATATCAAGATTTAATCACTGTTATCACAATTCCCTGTCCTTCATGGCACCCCTCTTTAAAGATCACATGTAGACAACAAACTGAATTTCAATCATTGATGTAAATTTTCATCCTTTGAGCGACTGCTACATTTTAGCTGCAATCGCGCACTGCTACCCTCCTGCTTTGCCCTTCCTCTTGACCGAGTGCAGACAGACGCAGCCCACAGAGGTTATACTTGTGCACAGCGTGTTGTGCTTTGCAAAGAAAGCCACAAAAAGAAGCTTCCCAGCATGACTTGCTTTGACTTTCTGGTGTAAAGTAACAGCAAGCATCACCTCCAAATTGACAGCAACTAATTCACACAACTCAGTAAGACGGAGGAAAGAGAATTGAGGGGGGGGGGGCTTTATGCAACTATGGAAACCAGTTTGACTGATGTGCACAATAACACACACGTGGCACATTACAGTTTATTTTGACTCTACTTATTAATTTTTGAAAATGGAGCTGCAGCTCCACTGCATTATAGAAAACCTGCCTCGGGTAGAGCATGTTTAGCTCCTTGTAACTGTTGCTGCATTTTTCTTCATACCTGTTTTTGTTTGCTTCATAATGAAAGCCAAACCAAAAAAGGCCGTCGTTTTATGCTGCTGCGATACGAGGTGGGGCTGTGCAGACAAACATCAGTCTCACACCAGCAGCACTCTCAGCGCCAGCGTTTGTCAAGATTAAAACCACATTAAAACCCGTAGCTTCCTGCTGCACGCAGACTGACGCTGATGCACGTCTTCAATCAAAGCTCTTCTATATCGCCCAAAAGAGTGATGAGACAAGTCTTTTTGCTATGAAGAAGCCCAGCAGAGCGACATATTATTATTGTTACTACGAATAATGTTAGTGATCAGCTGAGCAACAAAGTGAGATGCTGTAGCCGAAGGCCGGATTTTACCTCGATCCTGGTCTCTCTGGGGAAGATGTTCGGGCCGCTCAGGAGGAGCCTTCCTGCCCTCTGTCTTTTTCTCTGCGGTCAGAGTTCAAAGGTTTTCTGGGTTTTTTTATTTTTACCATTTTCCCTCCTTTTATTTTTTAATCTTACTTAATCTCCGACCACAAGCACAAAAGAGAAGGTGCGAGCTGTTACCTGTGGTGTGTTTTGCCGATGGCGCGCTTGGAGGAGGTGGTTTCTTTGGTCTCTGGAAACAAACACAGACGCAGAAACATCACAAAACCGCATCTGCAGACTTCAAACATCACTGTAACCTGGAAAGTTTTGCAAGTCATAGCAAAATCACCTCTTTCTCAACTTCTAGCAGCTTGACAAAGTTGTCCGGGAAGACGCCCTGCCTTCCCCCGATCTCCCCCATCCACCAGCCCGCATCGGCGCAATCCTTTAAACACAGTTTAAAAAGCTTTTAAGTATTTATTTGGATTTGCCTGGAAGCGACACAAACACAAAAGCAAACACAAAATCACACAACGCATCACTCACCTTGGTGATAATGTTTATGATGTCCCCCTCTTTGATCGTCAGCTCGTCTTCATTTTGTGCTTCATATGGAAAGAGGACTTTACACTGCTCCCGCCCTGACAGCCAATCAGAACAAAGACCGTGAGCAACGAGACGGTTCAGACGACAGTGACCTTTTAAAGTCTTTTATACATACTTTTTACAATTACAATAATGATCCCCATCGGTGTTGTATTGACGGACAGGGTGGGGCACAGTTCCCTTAATGACACTGCTCAGTCAGATTATGGTGTGGTACATTTTAAACAAGCTTTTGTGTGGTCAAAATAAATGTAAGAGCGCACTACATTATTAGTGCGACAATATTAGATACTCTGAAGATAAGAAACAATGCTTTATTAGAATGAAAGGAAACCTGCAAGCAGTGTAGGAAATGATAATGAAAAGGCTTTCTAGTTAATTGAATAGGGCTGCTGTTTTGGTTTGCACGTGTCTATGAGTTTTCATGGCCAGCCGAGACCTTTTCGTCCAACTCGTTTCCACTCCCTTGTGACCTTGTCACATGCTGAAACTTTGTAACAGCCCTTTAGCATCATTATTCAATGTGCTGGTTAGTCTGGTGGAGTCAACAGGGGTCCTTCAATGTCTAAACTAGACAGATCGCACTATAACCAAACTTTTAGTGCCTTAAGCTGACCTCGGATGCATGCAGTTTGCACTTTACCAAATATTCATGCCTTTTCGTGCAGAAAAATCATCAAAAGCTGTAAATCACTGGACCAGTTTTCTCCTCACTCGACATAAACTGAGGCCAGATGATTGCAGGAAAGCTCACCAACTTGTAACTTAGGTAATGCATGCAATAACATAACCGTGTGACTGGCAACTGTACTGTGACAGTGAAAACACGTTACATTTCTGTGTGGTGTGATTACTGAAATGTGTTACGTGCAACGCTGCTCTTTTTGCAGCCTTTTGTCTTCTTCATGTTAAAAATCGATCTTAAAGGGGTTGCTGCATTTCTGCAGGAATGCATGACAGTTAAGCTGTAACTTCTCACCTTTGGCTTTGCTGTCAGGCTCAGTCTTCATGCTTTCAAGTGCAGCACTCACCGCTTTCCCCTCGCTGGCCTGGGTGAGGGAAAGATGACACACAACAGCTTTAGTTTTAGAGTCGCAAGACAAACCCCAGCCTTTCCTCCCTGTTTTCCCCGTACTGTATATTTGTGGCTTTATTTGGATGTAAACAACAAATCTCTGTAAAGCACACATTTTGAATTATCATATTTAAGTCAAGCATTCACATTTCCGCTTCAGTATAGCTTCTTTGAATACAGCTCAACTGAATGCAGTCAAAAATAACCAAAATTGGCCACTTGCAGTGACACAGCACGCAACCGCAGCAGAGGCACTTATTTCCATTCAGCTCTCGTGACCAAAATATCTGTGAAACATCTCACAGAACCTCATCTCAATCAAACTGCTAATACAGAAATCAAATCAAACAGAATAATGGAGGAAAAAATAGAAAGAAAATCAGCCAAAAATAACCAGTTTTGTGCTGTGAACATTTCCAGTCTAAGCAGCTAATTAGAGAGGCTGAGATCAGATTCAGCACAAGAACCAACAAGCTGACTTGCTGGCGATGCGTGTGCACCACAGTGTGCGTGTGCTGTTAAAGCAGCCGTTGTTTCCCGGCTGGAGTGAATCCCTGGTTGCTGTTTGTGGAACCAGGGTGGCTCTTCCACAGGAAAATGCATGCACACACACACACACACACACACACAGTGCTCAGTCTGTGAGAAAACACACACACAGCTCTGTTCTGTTCGGCTGGGAGAAACCACACCGCCGTGCCACCTCCTCTCCAATCCCTCCCCCTCCATCTCTGCTACCCTCCCTAATGAGACCCATGTGGAGCCACAAGCAAAGAGATGTTTGCATGCCCAGCTCCTGCATGACACTGCTCTTTGAGCAAGAAGATTTAAATAATTCATACCACATAGGGTTTCCTACTGCAAAAACGCAACTTAAAAAAAAAAAACATTTCCAAACCTGTATAAGTAGCAGCACGAGCATATTATTGTGACATTCAGCATATATCTGAGTATGTGCAAACCACAACAAATTCATCCAGTATTGCCAGCACCTGCTGTACCACAAAATAAAGCACAGGCACAGGCACTCACTTATCCAAATTTATTTACGCAGTGTGAAAACAATAAGTACATGTGGTGTAGTTGGTGCTGTTTGATCGTCACATAACCCTTCAAGCTGCATGTAGTCTGCAGCCTGGTGTTTTAGCGCTGCACTGTAAACCAGATGTTCATCTGCAAAGAATGGTGTGAAATTCAAATACGCTGCAGGGTGTCGAACAGAGACATTAAACATGCACTGGTGGCATTGAGCAGAGACATGATTGTGTTAACACTCCGGACGGAGCTGTAGTGTATATAAAATAACTAAAAAACTCACAAAAAAAGGAGAGTGAAAACTTTGTGAGAAGTGTAAAAAAATTTAAGATTTGTTTAAAAAGATGAAAAGCCTTCTTCTCAGTACATTAGAAAGATGACTAGAAAAACCAAGTCCAGGTCTCTTTTGACTTCATTGCTTTAAAAGTGAAAGCTTGAAAAGTGAAAGTGCCCCTTTTTCTCCTCAACACCTCTGCTGACTCCTCAGTGCCGACTCAAACCCCATCCCTTCTGGTCAGGAGGCCGCAGAGCCTCATCACCCTAGCTGACTGTCCTGGAGCTTTTACAGACAATGAGACGGATGTTGATTTACTGACAACATTAAGGCCATTTTAGCCTTGACAGTTGTGTAATATCTGGATGTCTAGGACAAAAAAAATTGAATTCATGTTTGAAATTAGGCTGAAGAGAAGTCTTTGTAATACGCTGAAAAGATGATTTAATTAAGCCATATAATAATAGAGAAAACCCCAACAATCAAACAACCCCCTATGAGCAAGTACTTGGTGACAGTGGGAAGGAAAAACTTCCCGCTAACAGGAAGAAGCTTCCAGCAGGACCAGGCTCAGGGAGGGGCAGCCATCTGCAGCAACCGGTTGAGGGTGAGTGGAGGGAAGGGAAAATCTATATCTGATGTTGATGCGTGAAAGGAAAATAAAAATAAAGCTTTTCGGTGGAAAATTCACCTAAGCTTTCAATCAAGTTATTATCAGATTTGAGAAGTGATACTAAACATGCAGGTTTTATAAACCACTGAAATAAAGATGTGTCTCTCTTCCAATTCATTATGATACTGGCTTCAAAATATGTTTTTCCAAGATGACAGCGGGGTGACACAACAGGCTTCTAAAAGGTCTTTGGTATCACATGAGCCAGGTTTTTGGAGTGACTCAACATAAAGCCAACATCACCAACATGAAGAGGAAGTGGACATTAGCGCTGAGGTTGTGGTTTCCATGTGTACAACAAGTTTTAGCAAAATTTCAGCCATCTGTTGAGGACTAAGTTCAGTGAGTTAAGGTCAGCGCCAGAACCGCAAAAAGCTATCCAAGTACCATCCAAAATGATCCAGATATTTTTGATTCGGAATTCTGCAGCATGACAGCAAACATTCCTTCATTCCCCTCAAGATATTTCTTACCATTTTCCACTTCTCTCTTCTATGTTACTAAGAAAAGCTGTGCACACTGAACTGTTTGGGTTTTTTTTTCCCTGACCAAATGGCAATTAATCATGTAGTTCCCTCCATTGTTCTCCAGCTAAATCACTTTTTGGCCAAAGTCCACAAACAATTTCTTGGTCCACTGCAAATATCTGCCTAATAACTCAAAGCAGTGGGCGATTTGATGAAGTATGATAACTACTTTGTTAGGTACATCTAGCTTGTAGTGGGTTGGACCCCCTTTTGCATTCAGAACTACCTCAATTCCTCCTGGCATTGATTCAACAAAGCGCTGGAAACACTCCTCAGAGATTTTGGTCCACATTGACATGACAGCATCACACAGTCAGCTGCACATCCATGACAAGAATCTCCACGTCCCAAAGCTGCCCTATTGGATTGATGTGGTGACTGTGGAGGCCATTTGAGTACAGTGAACTCATTGTCATGTTCAAGAAACCAGTTTGAGATGATTTGAGCTTTGTGTGTTACCTGCCGGAAGCAGCCATCAGAAGATGGGTACACCGTGGTCATAAATGGGCACGGTCAGCAACAGGCAGTCAGTGATATTTAAACATTGTTCAGTTGGTACTAAGGGGCCCAGAATATGGCAAGACAATATCCCGCACACATTACACCACCATATAAGGCGGGATGGCTCCATGCGTTCATGTTGTTTACACCAAATTCACTCGGTATTTTCTGTTTTTCAGACCATTCTCTGCAAACTCCACAGATATTTGTGTGGGAAAATTGCAGTAGTAAAATTCTCAGACCAGCTCGTATCTACCATGCCACATTCAAAGTCCCTAAATCACCTCTCTTCCTCATTCTGACGCTCAGTTTGAACTTTAGCAGCTCGAATTGACCAGGTCTGCATGCCCAAATGCACTAAGCTCCTGCTATCTCTCTCGCTCTCTCTGGCATCAGAAGGTCATTACTGGTTTCTGTTGCACATTGAATGGCTTCTTTTACTCAGCTGGCAGCTGATCCCAAGCCTGAGTGACTCTGAGTCACTACAATAGAAAAAATCTGGAGCAAACACTGAGAAAGGTTTATCATTTTGCTGCAACAGCAATATTATATCCAAATTATAAACATCAGCCTTAAACAGCAGTTATTCTGCATCGGCACAGCAAGCTACACCACTCAGTCACAGACGCACAAGCACGTACAAACAACTGACTGTCCAGTTAAAAAGTTACATGGCCTTGTGTGACTCACCCAGATGGATACTCCTGTCACGTCCTCTGAAGACTCATTACTGAGTGAGAAGACTAGTCTCACCATAAAGCAACATAACAGCCTCCTACTCAGCAGGGCAGGCAGACAAACATCCTTCAGACACACACACACACACACACACACACACACACACACACACACACAGCCACACACACACAGTCTGCAGCTAAACAGGAGGCTTTGATGACCAGTATGCTGGTTTTCATGACTGTTTTACGCTCTTTAAATGCACCTTCATCAACATAGTTAATG
>VUQK01012509.1:5174-18271 GCA_015106715.1 Bujurquina vittata
CTGCTGGAGGACGTGTGCACTGGTCAGATAATCCGGACTGTGGTGTTTTTAAAAGTGTTTGCTGTGCTGAGAGTGCTGAGAGTTTGATTGCAACCGTGGAATGCACCGGGGGGAAATCAGGTTTCAAGCTCTAGATTCTGAAATTATATCATGTTTTGTGCATATTTCTTTAAAAATCTTTGCTCTTGCGGAACGGCAGCTCGGATGGATTTATGTAACTCCGGCGCTTCAATAACCTGCTTACATTCATTATTAGGTTACAACATCCTTTCCTTTCCTTTAATGGGACACGTTTTGTAATTTGATCTCCAAGTTGCGTTCAAGAGCAGAAAAACCCAGATTTCCGTTTAGCTGATAATCTGCGCTGCCTTCATCACCACCATCATCATCATCGGTGCGCTTTTTTGGCTGCAGATCTCGGTCAGATTTGTGTGTGTGTGTACGTATGCGCGGGGGGGGGGGGGGGGGGGGGCTTATAACGCCACGTGAACGGGCGACAAAAACACAGCGAGAGAACGGATTTCATAACGTTCACGCGCATGTCGCCTGTACCTCTTGAAGGAAGCTGCAATACTGTGTTTACATGCATCATCATCATCCTCATCCGCCCTCGTGGTGAAGCAATCACGCTCCTCGGGGTTCGTTGCAACATGAGCGTCCTCACGCTGCATTTTTTTTAATGATAGATGTCAAAAATAAACAGACTAACTAAAGGGGATCCGTTACTTGTTGTTTAGAGTAACGCGCGCCCACGGTAACGCAAGGCCGGGCGTTACTGTGTGTAAAGGGAGGCTTTTTATTGTTTGGTGTGAGCATTCATGACATCTTGTTCAAGATGTAGATGTCCAGTGTCACGATGATGCAGTGCTGACACATAAACAGCGCAGCAGCTGCAGCAGCGGGAGGAGGAGGAGGAGGGTGAGGAAGGGGCGATCAGGCTGTTGTTGTTGTGTTTGATTCGATAAAAACATCAGCAACTCTTCATCATGGAGCAAAGCGTAAAAAACCCTAGTGATCTTTATGATAGTGGCAGGCTTGTTTTATTGGCTGTTGTTGCCTCAGAGACACGATCAGAAAATCACCTCTAATTATTTCTTTATTACATATTTATGATCTTTCCGGTGTTTCTGAACCTCGTGTGTTTTCAGGAAGTTTCACTGTTTTCGTCACTGTTTTCTAAATTATACTTAGTCGATCTAAAAATTAATTCTTCTCGAAATAATTATTCACACAGGTGGTGATTTGAGGGGAAATGAAAACAAACGCATCATCATCTTTATTTAACACTGCTTTACAAGCAGGAATATTTCAGATTTTTTTTATTATTATTGTTCTTACTTTTGCATGTGTGTGAGGGAGAGGGCAAAAATCAGATTCATATTCTCATCTTGTATTTATTTACACATCCGGGTGTCTGCGCGCTCCCTCCTCCCCTCTGCGGTGCGTTCAGGCCGCATGGGAAATAATTTCGTCAGTAAAAGGACAATAACAGATTTTTTTCTTTGTTTGTTCTCTGAAGCAGAAATATGTGATTTTCCTTTTGTGGCAAATAAATAGATGAAAGTTTGTCACTTCAGAAACACAGAAACCTAAAGTGTTATATGATGTGATATGATGAAACAGTACACGCAGTGAAAGTGTGTCATTTATGATCAACTTTATAACTCAGAGTTAGCCAGCTTCAAAACTGTGGCTGAACATGTGGGTGGAAGACTGGGAACATTTTGTTTTTTAAAAAACAAACCAAGCAGCATAAATTAATTTACAAAACAAATTCATACTAAAGAATTCGTATTTAAAAATCGAGTATTTAAGGCACAGATTTTTTATTTATTTATTTATTTTCTTTGTATTTTGTCCATGTGTCATTCTGTGTCTAAAAGGACCCCAGTTCTTATTTTCACTGTAGATGCTTTTGAGGGCACATTTGCAGCATTTGAACATAAAATTGTATTTTTTGCTTATCTCCACTACCCTGCCTCCTTTATGTCTCATACAGTCAAACAAACACTCTGGCTGCCTGTGGCACTTTTGAAGCAGGTACTTTTCTCCCACAGTCTAAAGGCATGCATGTTAGGTTAATTGATGATTCCAAATTGGCTATAGGTGTGGATGTGAGAGGTTTATCTATCTCTTTGTATTAGCCTCTTGTCCAGTGTTAATGGACCAGTACTTAAATAGCCCTTTTCTACTCTAACTGAGCACTTAAAGTGCGTTTTACTATAGGCCACATTCAACTGCTTTCAAATACTCTATTCTACACACTCCCGCTCCAAATTGGGCTTCAGTATGTTGTTATTTGGAAGGTCAGTGGTTCAATCCCCTGACTTTTCAATTAGCCAAAGAAAACTAGGATAAGCTTCACCCGCTGCATGGCCCTGAAGTGGATACGCAGCTAAGAATAATGGACACAAATACCAAGCATCTATTGTATACAATCCAGAAGTATTTCAAGTTAAAAAATGTCCTGCAAATATAGATGTAAACACTAACGGGTGGAAATCCTATTTTAAAAAGAAGCAGAAAATACTTTGGGAATCTAGAATAACTGAGCTTCAAATACAGCAGCTACTAAAGGAAAGCCATCAGAATACATAAATAAATAAATATATTTTATAATAATATGATAAAATGGGTCTATATAGCACCTTTAAAACAGAGTTTACAACACGCTTTTCAAAAGCAGAATACTCAAAGGGTGGATTTGTATAGAAAGCCACACATTGAAGTCACACAAACACACCACTTCCATTCAGGGAATGCTAATCTTAATCTGGAATCCATCTTTCCCACGGGAGCTTGAAGGCAGCGCGGGAACCTATTGGTCAGCTGGGCTGTTAATCAGCGCGCACTCTCCCTCCCACGTGGTGACGTTTCCGTACCAAAGTAACCAGGCCAGTCCATTACGCACACAAAAGGCACAACAAAAGCCCGTGTGGGGAAAAAATGAGATCCGTCAGCACCTAAAGGACGCAACAATAAGTTCCCATCTGGCAGCATCACTCATGGACCAGAGCCTGGGACGTCGACAATCATTTATTTAACTCCAAAAAGCAACAAGAACTGCAAACCCCCCAACAACACCTCTCTGTCTCTTCCTCCAACAGGCAGTTTTCCACCAAGCCGCGCACTGCTCAGCTCTGATCCAGGTGGTGAGTACAGCAGCAGCTGAAGCAGTGTTTACCGAAAAAACTGAGAGGAAAGCGGCACACACGGTCCCGGTGTCGTGCTGGATTCACAGACGGTGCCAGGCTCGGAAAAGCAAACAATGAAAGCAAACGGTCACGACGATACTGTTGCGCTTGAGCTGGCGTCGTGCTCTTTGTTGGGGATAAACAAATCTAGAAGGGGAGCAGGAGGAATGAGAGGAATTGGGAAGGCTGTAAATGCCTCTGATTGCAAGATTAAGTGCACTGGGTTGAAAGAATTTGGGTGAAAACGCGCGTTATGGTGTTGTTTTGGTCAAATTCAGTGATGAAGGCAGCGAGTCTTTTGTCTGGACACGCTTCCTGTTAGTGGTTACCAGAGACGCGCACGGCTGCCTCTAGGTTTTCACTTTGCTCCCTCTGAATATCAGCTGTTCCCTCTGCGCTGCGCTCACACCTCCACCTTTATGAATCCATTTTTGTTTTTACTTATCCTTCAAAACATTTCCATCAAAAACTAGAATAAAAAGGTCTGCTGGCAGGCGATGAAGTAGACCGGAGTAAAAGGAGCAGATAATTGTGCAGGATTCAGAGCGTCAGTTGAAGTTGCATCAAAGAAATGAACACAAATAAAGGAGCATGTGTTAAATACCCCGAAGTCAGCAATTTGGCGTATAAAGCTCTCCTGTGCGTGTGTGTGTTTACCTTCCCCTCTCCGTGCACGTGCCGCTGGGGTTAAACTGAGCTAATTCAGAGGGGGGGGTGTCCTTTTCACGCAGGGATTAGGCTTCGGGCACCTGTGCAGATTGTACAGTATGTATGTAAACGTGGGGCCTCCGGGCTAGAGGAGGCTGCATGGCAGGTTTTCGGTGTGTGTTATGTGTGAGCACACCATACGTGTGTGTTTGTGTTTGCAGAGCAGCCATGCTCCGCGTCAGAGCCGCTTCCTGTTGAGTTGCGGAAGCTCCTTTGTTTTCTGTCTGGCTGTTGGCTTCTGTCTCAGCGCTGCTCTTCCTGTTGCAGCACGTTGAGCTCAATTGGAAACTTCCAGAGCCTGCGAAGCTCGGTTTTTATTGTGTTTTCCCTCTCAGGGCTGCAGGGTTATTGCTTTTTTCCCTAATGGGGCAACCTTTGCTATGCAGAGACAATATACAAAGAGAGGCGTGCTGGAGATTTTCCTCCACTTTTTAACAGTTCAGAGATTAAAGTGTGAACTCGGAGTTCAGGTGTAAAGCGCGCTGGTTGGTCTTTGAGTGGGGAGCTAAGATCCCAGAGTGCACACAGTTTGTTTTAGTGCATATTTCAGTCAGCAGCGAAAATGGGAATCCCCCCCCCCCAAAAAAACAAACAAAAAACAACAAACAAACAAAAAAAAAACTCAAAAAAACAAAAAACCTCCCTGGCTGGTTTCACAGGGGGCGCTCTTGAGCCCTTAGGACAAACATTTCATGAGAGGAAAACATTTTATTTCAGGCAGTTTTCATCATGATTTTTGACAGAAAAAGGCGAGGAAAACAAAAATAAAATTTTTGATTATAGTAAAACAGCTTTCTGCGGTTGTCGTTGGCATCACAGCACCGTGAGAGCCTTTACGGCCTCGGCCATTTTGATTTGTGGCACGAAGCCAAAGCTGACTTCCCTGTAAGAAAACCAAAAGGGCAGAAGAGTCGTTTTATTTTAGTTTGGATATGTTATTGAAATGCATTTGTATAAAACTAGAATGAAATGTGTGCTGTTTGTATGGAAGCAGGCTTTGCAGTTTTAAGAAATCTAATTACGTTCCCGTCCACTTAATTTTACCTTAACCTAGTAACCTTAGTTAGCCCGATTAGCATTCTGCTACCACTGTCATTTAGGATGTTAAGGAGGACTTAGAATTTCTGATAAAGTTATAGTGCACTCCTCGTTTTGTTTAGCAGGAAAATGGCAAAAAAATATCCATATTAGAAAGACAAATCTAGCAAATCTGTAGTAAAGTTAAAGAAAGGAGCCAAAGGTCAGTGGAACCCAATCAGAGTTAAAAGCACAGAAAATACCACTTTAATTCAGCAGCTGCTCAGAAACTCTACACTGGTGTTAAGGTCCTGCTCTGTGTCTCCCTGCTGCTCATAAACTGCTGCAAACATTTGCACAACATGCCTGGGTGTGTTTGTGTGTTGCTCAGCTGTCCCCTCATGGCAACAGAATCAATAAATGTACCTTCATAATCCATCAGTCAATCAGTCAGTAAATACAAGCTCATATCAGTAAGTGATTTTAAGTACAATGCTCAGCAGTGACTGTTTCATCTTTGGATGAATAAACAAGATAGATGAGGAAGAGTAGCTACCTGTAGAGCAGTGCCCCAATAAAAAGCTGTTTTCTGCCCTGTGCACTCTCCATGTACAGCCTCTGTAATCTCAAACCTCACGTCTCCACACACAGCAGAGATAACAGGACCAGCAAGATGCTTTCTTTAAAACCAATCACGAAATAGAGTAATTAATAATTGGGGGGTAAGCCGGTCATCATGTCCTCCATCGTGTGCAGACAGCTTGTTGAGGCATGAAGACTTCTGGAGCTCTTCTTTGGTTTCTGACCCCAGGATGCTGGCAGCAGGTTTAAAGGTCAGGCCTCTGAGTGGGTTTGCTCGTTTGAAAATGTTTACCTTCAGTTTAGTTTTTAGTTTGTTTTGTTTTCTTATTCTGATTAAAGAGAGGGTATTAGTCAGGGGCAAGATCTGGCATCCATAATGGCTATTACACTTTGTGAAGGATGTTGACTCTCAATCCTGTAGACATGCCTGTAATCCCATCCTCAAATCCAGCCTGGATTTGACCACCAGACTAAAACTAAAGGCATTTCCTTTATATTTTTTATTTGATTTTACTTTCATTTCAGTTAGTTTTAACTTTAGATTTAGTTCTCTATCATAACCTTGGGTGGGGCCTCTGGGATTGGGCATGTTCAGTTTGACATCTGTGAAAAAGTCTGCACGAAATCTACTTTAATAATTAAGTTAATTATTTAAAAAAAACATTCTTGCAAAGACCTGATTAAACTTTTTGTGATTGTCATTGTTTAATTTTTTTTTTACTGACACCTAAAACCTTTTGCTTAGATTTAGGAACACCTTTTTGTGCCAGGACGAGAGATTATTTATTTAGGCTCTGTTTGTAGCCTACACAGGTGTGCCCAAATTAGCCTAACAACCCTCCCTCCCTGCAGACTCCCGCAGGGGGAGATCCTGCAGCGAGAGCAGAAATGCCGGAACAGTGTGAAAGTAACATCTGCATGGATGCCGGAGCCGCCGAGGCCCTGCAGGACAACAAGATAATCAATGTCACTCACTTCACCTGTGAGTGGTTTTAATGTTGTGGCTGATCGGTGTAAACTTGTCATTTCAGCTTTTTGGGGGAATCTGAGGTTTAAAAAAAAAAACCCAAAAAATCCTAAATATGCATATTTAGTGTGAGCATGAATGTCATATTTGGTCAGCTGGGATTCAAATTCTTGCAGCACCAAAGATCCAGACAGCTGCACAGCAGGAGGAGGAAGTGCTCATGTGGGTGGATGTTTTGCATCAGTGCAGACCTGCAGAGATGCTTTAACAGCTCGCACCTTCCTCACGTTTTTGTTTCACCGTCTCAGCAGCTGAGCTGGCGTGCGCTCGTTGCTGTGGTGCTGCCGAATTCCTGTCAGCCCTGAAAATGCGACGAAACTTCTGTTTATGCTTTTTCTGCCCTGAGGGCTTAACAGACATTTCACACGCGCTTGCTTTCAGTTTCACCTCTAAAACCTTCGCAGACAATCGCCTCTCTCCTCTTCCTATTCCAAGATGCCACCAGCAGATCTGACTAACGGCATCCTCTGACATCAAACCCCAGAAAGCCGATTCATATAAAGAAACATTTCATCGCCCGTCCAAGTGATTTCTTCATTCAACACTGAATAAATCACTTGGCTGGGTGATGAACTGCGTCACTGTGTCCAGATGAACAGAATCAACTTTTTGGGATTTCCTTGTCTGGATTATTGCTCATGCAAGCGTCCAACAAGATATAAATGATAATGAGCCATAATGGCATGAAACATACTGAGCTACTTGAAACATGGATATCTAAACAGTATTTCCTTTAATTTTGACAGGCACAAGAGTCGGTGCCAGTATTTCATCTGCATTTGGGATATTTTTGTCCTTTGAGGGATTTTGTCAGCTCTGAATTATGATCGTTTTTTTTAAGTTATCTCCAAGGCTGTTAATCTCATCTGGCATCTTTGAGTCTGAAGGCACTAAAGGCAATAAGAGAGGCTGCTTTCTGTCATGTTTGAGAGCAGGTGAAACGTGTTAGGTGGCTTCTGAGTCGTTGTCGTATTAAGTTACATAACCGTGCAGTAATGTTGGTAGGGGACAATATGCGACTGTAATCACTTAATAGATGATTCTAATCAAATGATTGTTGCAGTGTGTTTATATTGGAAATGCAATCAAGATCATGAGTGCTATAAATAGGAAATGTGGAACGTGCCGTTCACCACATCGCCTCTTTCCCTTTCCCGCTTATCCGCAGGTTTGATTTTCTCCTGTGGTGTCTGTGTGGAGCGTGCCACACACCCACTCCACAACAACGACGGCTTTTGCTTGCATCTTCCAGTGTTTCTTCTGTCAGCAAGTCCAGCAGAGCTGCAACTCTTCCAGTGCCAGCCCTGACACCAGCGAGGAGCCCTGCCCCACTGACATGGTGAAGATGACCAAGTCCAAGACCTTCCAGGCTTACCTGCCGAACTGCCACCGCACCTACAGCTGCATCCACTGCCGGGCACATCTGGCCAACCACGACGAGCTCATCTCAAAGGTATGACAGCTCTGCAGGATTTCACCCTGCCCTTCATGTAAAGCCGCCCGGCAGCATTTCCCACCACTTCAGCTGGTCTGTTTTTATTTATGGAAGAACGAAAGCTTCAGGGGTTTTGCACTTGTCTCACAGCAGCTGCATTTGGTGCCGTCATGAAGGTCAACTGGAGAGAAATATTACATTAGTGTGGCCTGCTTAAAACACCCTGATCAGCAGTGAGTGTTGGCCCTCTCCTTAAAGCTATAAATAAAAGCTGAGAGTGTCGGGCCATTCTGTATGCTATAAATAAGTGTGGATAATGTGATGCAGTCGAAGAAGTAAATGTAGGTTACTGTGGCACAGCAAACTGTTTTTAGCCATACTGTCTGTTTGAAAACATGTGACGTGAGAGCAGAATAAAGAATTAACCCCAACGAGCGCCAGCAGGCTGCTCAGCAGAGCGCACAACGCTTCTGTTTGTTTGCCTGCTATGGCGACCAGCGGGCCTCAGGAACTTCTCATGATCTGCTGTGCAGAGCTGAGAGCAAATTGTAGTTACGTAAAACCTGAAATGTGATTTTTGGAACAGTTACGAGACGAGACTCGGCCGACAAATGCGCCTCTCGAGTCCCATAAACTGGCCCCACTTCCTGAGTTCATAGCCTTCGGGTTTGAAAACTGGAGCCAATGTGGAAGTGCATAAACCTGCAGTCTTTCTGGAGGCCAACAGGGGGCAGGCGATTTAGTCAATACTATAGAAGTATGTGGAGGGAAAGCAGCCAGTGCCTTGGTCAATGCTGTCAATAAGCACTTCCCGTTAAGTTCATGGCCTCAGTTAGCGGTTTGACATTTACAGTGTGATGTACGTTTTGTACATTATGATCCCTTAGACAGGAAACTAAAACTCCATTTAAGGTGGAGTTGTTTCTTTAATACCAGAGCTGAACACGGCTGCCTCGTGTTAGAGGTAAGGTGCACGATGTGCTTTAAAGCCTAAACAATGCACTTTAAGAGATTCACGGTATATTATTATAGACTGTATACCAAAGATGGACCCATTGATCAGTCCTGCCGTGAAGGCTCGAGTTTGGCATTATTGATGGTGCCATCTTGTTGTTTTTTTGGATAGGAAATGACCATATTTGAAGGATTGGGTGTAAAGATGAGCCGTCAGCTAATGCTGCACGCTTGGTGCATGCTTGATCATTGGTGCCGCGTAGCGCACACACAAAAAAACTGAAGCACAGACTTCATGGAAACGTTGTTGGCACATTTAACCACACAGTGAGCCGGAACGTGTACCACATGATGGCATTATAAATGCTTCTGTAGGCGCCAACAGCACAAAGATGTGCAAAAGGTCGAGTTTTTGCCACTTCCGGCTTCATTTCTCAGCCCCAGAGGCCCTCTCTTGGTCCTAATCAGTGCGGCTTTAAAATAAGCGGTACTCGCTGTAAGGAGCTGATTGAGCAACACGTGTGTGAGATGCAGCAAAGTTCGGCTCCGAAAGCTGTGAAAAATGTAGTTTTGTGGGTGAATTTTGCTGCGTTTCATAGTTAAAGTCAGCCACTGATCATGCAGACTCATCTGGAGATCAAAATGAATATTCTTCTTGAATGTTCTTTGTAATCACGGGGGCGACTTTCCCAGTGTGATCTGACAGCATCCTCGTAATAATTTGTGGTGACTAAATATGTCTGAACTGTCACGACACTCAGCGGTGAGTGTCGTGTTAGTTGTGGCAAATGACAGATGAAATTTTATATGACCCTAACCTTCCTTATTGCATCTCTAGAGCTGGTGTGTGTGCCTGCTCTCGCATCTGTATTTTGCTTCTGCCCATAAACTGTGAGAGCCTGGGATGACGGGCGCGGTTGCTATTATTACGACGCTGCGTCTGCAGAGCATTAAGGAGCTGGCCAGTCTTTTAAAGTGTTACAGCTGCGGCTATTTTTGTTTCTGTGGCTGTTTTTGAGTTAAAAACGTCAAAGCTGAAAGCGCTGCCTCAGCTCCGGCTCACTGAGCATCTTGGGTAACCTTGTGCTTGCTGTAAAAATCTTCTGTGAGAAATCAAGACGGTCGAGCTTCATTTTTGTTTGTATTTGGTCACATTGTGTATCCTCATGTAGATAAGTCTTGATTTAGTTGTTAAAGAGCTGCAGCAGGTGCCTTTCGCAAAATGCCAGCAATAATGTCATCAGACTGCATAATTTCTATGAACAAAAGCGTAAAAAAATCTAAATGTTTGGAGAGATGAAGGGGAAGCACTTAAAATAGTGACATGAAATCATTAAATTGCTGACATTAATTGACTAAAAATTTAAGTTAAATTTAAAGAGTGAGTTGTCACAAACCAGCCTGAAAGCCTCACCTGTTACGCTCACTCTTCCTGGTGTGACTAATGTTCCTGTGACTGTACTTTTCGTTCTAACATCACCTTATTTTTTTAGGAAAATTACCTTCATCATCATCATCCAGGCCTGTTAAAGGTAAAAACCATGTGCCACGCGTTGAATCCAGTGTTCCTGTCAGACTATTGTCAGAGAAATTAATTTTTGTGACTCTGTGACCTGAAGCAAATCTAGACGACACATTATTATAAGTGTCACAAAGTGTCTGACGGTTCCCGTCTGGGTTTAAAGTAGGTAATCGCAGGGAAAAGCCTCTGAAAGGTGCTCCAGGAAACATTCTCAGATGGGCAGCTTAAATCACTCAAATTTTAAAGACATAACGCTGCAAGCTGTTTATGAAAAATTAAGCTTCCAGCTCTTTAACCTTTAAGTACATTTATATTCTAGTGCTTCATGTTGCTTTTTTTCATAGGCAGATATTGCATAACAGGTTTTTTTTTAATAGAACTCATTTTTTTTTTAATTTTATTTTGCAGATATAAACATAAGATATAAGTTCAAAAGTACTGGAAGCATAATTGAGCCGTTGGGTCGAGTAGAGGTGTCGTCTCTGCATGGTTGCCTTTCAAGAACTGTCTTACTTTTTGGCAACTTTGAGAACCGAAGGTTATGTATATAACCCCGGTTCCCTGAGTAGCATGAGTGAGTGTCTCATAGTGAGACATGAAACAAATGCTATGAAAGAGAACTGTCTTTACGGCACCAGAACCCGTTGTTGGTATTAAAAATATATGGAAATGCTTGTAGACTGGTCACATAGACGTAGCACCCGGTCCTACACAACATGTGAACCCCCCCTCCATCATCACCAAACTCCTCTGGTACAAAGTGTCTGCAGAGTCCAGGAAAAAAAGCCTCATTATTAGCGTCTCATCATAAATGACTGCTGATGGTTTCGTATCTGCCTGCAAATGAATCCTGTCTTCAATAATGATCAAGTCTAGCAGAGAGAAAACCAAACAAAAAACCTCATTTTACAGTCAGAACACACAGCAGGACGCTGAAGATTCAGCCAATTTCCCAAAATGAAATTGTCCTGCCAGGGCTGGTCATTCATCAGCCCGCAGAGAATGACAAATGTGAACCTGAGTGAAATACAAACAGCTCTGTGGCCTCTCAAACTTTCAGTCTGTTTATTACACGATTTCTGGGTGTTGAAGTCCACGCCGGCCTTCGGAGCCACAAAACGCGCAAAGCTGTGAAAGTGCAGGTCGTAAATCGGCAGCTGGTGAGGAAAAGTTTCTAAACTGTGAGATGAAGCCGAGCAGAAGTGGCGACCTTTATGTGTTATAATATGAGAGTGACTGCGCGCTGCACTGAGCTGATTATTTAAATGGCAAAGATGATCAATCTGAGTGCAGAGCGCACAGACTTAAGTTTGTACACTGGACAAACAAAACTAACGGTGCGGTCAGCAACCTTTGCTGTCTGAAGTGTGTGGAGCTGCAAACCATATTTGAGTCCTGTGACGGAGTCTGTGAAGTGTAAGTTGGCCTGTCATACGTGACCACTCAGAAGGTCCTGGTTCGACTCCAGTCTGGGTTCTTTCCGTGGGGCGTTTGCATGTTCTCCCCGCGTCTGTGTGGGTTCTCTCGGGTACTCCAGCTTCCTCCCACAGTCCAAAGGCGTGCACGTTAGATTAATTGATTCTTAATTGGCCATAAGTGTGAATGTGAGCGTGGATGGCTGTCTGTGTCTCGGTGCTGGGTCTGTGGGAGACTGGCGACCTGTCCAGGGTGCAGCCTGCATCTTGCCCTGTGATGGCTGTGATGGGCTCCAATGGAAGAAAATGTCTGGATGGATGTCAGATGGGTGAAAGAAACACAGGTTTGAGACCCCCAGACTTTGACAGCTGTTAACATTTGTCTTCAGCGGGAAACGTTCAAATCCCGGCAGTGGTCATGGTTATTCATCAGCTCCAGTGCTCCTGTAATTACCTTAAAATCAAATCCAGTTACTTCAAAAGCAAAACAAAAGGCACACTTTTTTCCATTATAATAATATATAATATAATTTTTTTGCTAGATGTCATCTTCATGAGTTTGACAAGACTGAAGTAAAAGATTCAAAGCACCTGCAGTAATATTATCACTGGCCAGGGTGCTGCTTTACTCACCGCCTTTTCTGGAGATGTCAAACATGGCGCACCAAGAGAAAGCGTCTTTTCAAGCAGGCGTCCGTGGTTAGAAATCCTGCACATGAGAGCTAATATTCTTGTTAGTGAAAGCAGAAAGGCAAACTCAGTGAGAAGCTTTAACGTCGGCCTCTCAGAGGCTTCAGAGGCCTCAAGGAGGTAAGTTTGGAGCTGCGAAGTCTGCACAACAACAATTTCACTGGGTTTTAATTTTTAACGACCATCATAAATCATGAATGTGATGTGCCTTTGGCTGGGGGGGGGGGGCTGTCCTCATTTATCTGCGCCTCACTTAACCTGTCCCGAGCCATGTCAGATATGTGGATTTATCGCCACGCACGGCAAAGACTGCGACACGGCAGAAAGAAGGTGTTTTCTGCAGTGAAGCTTTATTGGATCCTGTGCGGGGGAAATGAAATTGTTGCTGCGGCAAAGTCTAACTGAATCCGAGGGTGGGGGGAGGTATAAAGCTGTAAATGAAGAGCAGTTTAGCCGATGTGGCTCATGCAAATATCCTTCAGTTTGGGTAGAAGAAAAATTTGGAGGAAAAACATGATTAATTCATGCCATATTATTTAAATCAAGAAACCAT
>VUQK01012514.1:0-10423 GCA_015106715.1 Bujurquina vittata
TGTGTGTGTGTGTGTGTGTGTGTGTGTGTGTGTGTGCGTGTGTGTGTGTGTGTGTGTGTGTGCGTCGTGAGTCTGTAAGAAGCAAGGCAGGAACTTGAGGGAGTTAGTATGCTGAGGGTAAGTCAGTGGGCAGGCAGGTAAGTAGGAGACAGGGCAGAGTAATCAGGCTGTCCATAGCCCAGTGGCACAGAATTCTCTCCCTCTCTTGTACACACGCACACACGCACACACACACACACACACACACAGTTCTCCAGTCGTTCATTTTCCTAATGATCTGCAGAGCAGCTAGAGGCAGGCAGCCATGTTGACTGGGAGACCTCTGCCTTAACCCTCACTCAGGGCAGCATTACTAATGATAGTGTGTCAGTCTCACTCTGTTGAGCATGTTGGTCAGTTTGTAAACTTCTCTTCTGTCATTTGAATCAACAACTAGTCACACACCATAATTTAATGCTTGTGATTTAATATTTTATTTTTAAAAATTAATTAAATGTGAACTAATATATCATTGAGTTACAGCTATTGTACTTTATTTCACCAAGTGAGGAGATGGAATTACTGCAATTTCCTAATATTGGGTTAAGTAATTTGCATCTTGTTCACATGTGTTAGAAGATCCAATCATCAACAAAGCATATTTTTTTTGCAAGAGAGCCAATAAAAGCACAAGTAATATTTCAGCTATGTTGAGTGAGTCACAAAAAACTCATGCAATGAGTAACGTGCACCTCAAAAAGCTACCGGCTGTCTTTAGACAGAGCATTAAATTTAGTCAATCTTTTCCTCTATACTCTAACTACTAAAGATAAAAAAGGCAGTAAAATATTCTTTCATTTTTTAGAACTGTTAAGATTGTGAAATTTCACCAAAACTAGCACTAATAACTGTAACATATCTTTTTTTTCTCATTTATTCACATGAATACTGCATTTCCTCAAATAGGAAATGGCCTGCAGCGTTTCATAATTCCATCTGTTGATAAATAACATTGATATTGAATGATATTTTTGTAATTGTTCCACTCCTGACCTGTTTTTGCCTCTGACTACTCTTCCTGTATCTTGCTACATTTAAAAAAAATTCTAGCATATTAACTGGACAAAGCCTTTGCAAGGCTTTCATTATGAATTATTCTGGGATTTACAGAAACATGTTTAGAAAAAAATGTAAAAATGTTTATTGTTTTTCTAGAAATACATAATATAATATTATCTAGGTATATAATATATCACTCAGGGTTACTAATTCACATTTATTCTATCACACCTGAGAACAAGTGAGAGAGAAAGAGGTCATATCCAAGAGCACGAGACAACACATTCAGGAAGAGCAGCAGGCTGTGAGGAGCATGAAGTTAGTGGCTGGATGTTTAGGCAGAATGAGATGGCATGCCTAATGTTACCATATAATACCCACTCACATCTTCTCACTCATCTCTCCTCACTTCTGTTGACCAGAAATTCTCAGTAAATATTTCTGGGAGGGGTAAGAAAAAAAAAAAACTTTCACCCACCCCACATTTAGGTAAATATCAGGATAGCCGTGGAGGCGAGTTGGCCCTAGGTGGCCATTAGGATGCAGCAAGCAGCGTTTCCATGCAGACACCATCTCCACATGGAAAGGTCACCTCCCTCCCTTTGCGGGTAAATACACAGACGTATACAAATGTGGTTGCGTGCTAAAATGGCTCACCTTAAGAAGGCATTAGGCTCTCTTCCACTGAACTTTACATCTCTCTCTTCCATTATCTTAACCAATGGCATTTCAACCTCTTCCAAAGTAGTGCAATGCTCCTAAACTACACAAAGCCATTAAATGTGCATCTTCACAAAACAAGTGTGATTTTCATTTGTGAATCGGGGGGGGGGGGCATAGTAACAAACAGGAGTATTGTAATGTGATTCTGTGCCACTGGTGGATGTCATACAAAAGTAAGTAGACAATTTTATTTTAATAACATTATTTGAATTACATTTTAAAGCTGAGCATACGCAGTCTACTACACTGTCTGCTACTGTCATTATGAAATGGCAAAGCAACGGGGAGTGACAGTGATTGACCAACAGTTCATCCTGTTTGACTTGAGATGTGACTCAGTTATGTTTCGTGCGCTTTTATCCCCTTTGAGTCCTGCGCACTTTAGGTTCACTATAAGGCCCTTAGCACCCAACCTGCCAACTGGGCCCTGCAAGCATTGCTGCTGTCAAGTTGCATCCAGACAGGAGACTAACCCACACTGTCAGTGCCCTGCATCTACTACCAGCACA
This sequence comes from Bujurquina vittata, assembly GCA_015106715.1. NCBI lineage: Eukaryota > Metazoa > Chordata > Actinopteri > Cichliformes > Cichlidae > Bujurquina > Bujurquina vittata. The sequence goes on from VUQK01012514.1 coordinate 2,271, forward strand.
CCTGAGCTGGGGCACACCTTCTACTCCAGCCCCAGGCATAGCCAGGCTCTACTCAACACTGACTACTGTGCAAGAGGGTTAGGTCATACTACAGGAAGTCTGGTTTTAGAAATGATGGGAGAGGGAGTGGAATATTTTAGAGAGGCGTTTGACTTCTCATCGTATTCTGATGCATCCCTGTCCATCTCTCTCCCTCTCTCTAGAGTTGTTGTTCTATATTAGTTAAACATGCCAATGAATGAAGATTCATTCTGATCCTGTCGTTAATTTTCCTCTTCAGTTCATCTATTTCTATCTCCCTTTTTCATCCAAAATTGTTATAGTTTTGTTTGTTTTTTTTACCTTTTTTGCTTATAAAATGCATATTTTACTTTCATGTGTTATTTGTGCTTTTTTCCCTGTTTCCTTTTGTGCCAGTCTTTCCCTTTCTTCCTTTTGTTGTCTCTATCTTACCATCTCTCCCTGTCCCAGGGGATGACCATCCTACCCCTGGCACCAGATCCCAGTGGTTAGATGAAGCCCCACTATGAGAAACCAGCAGCTCTGCGGTTAGTTTCTTGTGCCGTGCCGAAGTCGTCTTCCAATGGCATTCTCTCCCACAGGGAATTCCCACCAGAGACAATGGGCAGCTTATCTGGGTAAACAACAGCCTCCTCCATACCATCCTACAAAAAGGTACAGATGGGAAAAGCAGAAGTGCAAATAGAGCACAATACTGCAGTAGAAGAAACAAACAGCCACAATGCTACCTAAAGCCAAGTCAGACACATCCCTCTCAGTGCTTTAGACATTTAGAATCAATGGCAACACAATCACACTCACAATATGTAATTGTGGCTCCAGCTGCCTCTTTGATTTAGTCAAACAATTGCTTCAGTTTGCTGGAAAAATCAATAAGAACTAATTTTCAGTATCACCAAAAAGGAAGAAAAAAAAGTCTCATCAAGAAAATGCATTGAATTATGGCACGGTTGGAATCCAAGTGCAGTGAAAAAAGTAAGGCCTGTCTGATGTCACGATTATGTCAAAGTGTTTGTGAGAGTGGCTGATATAAAAGGATGGTTTGGTCTTGAAATTCATATCCACTTACTGCCAGAGCAGGCTTGTATTCCTCTCCAAGTAATGGCTGTTTACAAGATAAAAGAAGAGGAAAAATAGCCACTTTTCCCTGCTCAGACATGAAATCCTCTTATGAAATTAGGCTGATAAAAGGGCTTTGTGACGTCGGCCATTTTTCCCCACGTCAAGAAAAACGTGTGTGTGAGCATTATTAATGGCATCCTTGTGGCATGCCATTTTTCTACATCTCCAACGCGCTGCTGACAATAACAGCAGAGGACTGGGCCTACTAGGCACTTTGTCAGAACAACAGAGGAGTCACCGTGCAGCCCTGTCAAGCTTCCTGATGCAGGTACAACCTGGGAAGAGCCACAAAACCCACTTTGCTGTGTGTGTAAGAGCCAAGGGTTAATTTTTGTTAGTTCCTTGTTGCCTTCAGAGGGGGTAGAATGGAAAAATGAAGCAGGCCTGAAACAAATAGCAGCGTCTGGAGATACGTGTGGCCTTCACTTAAACAGAGCCATAAATCAGCAGACTGACACGAGCAAGGGAGGGTGAGAGAAAGTGAGAGAGACGAGCAAAAGCAAAAGTGAGACAACAGCAGCATAACATTACCGATGTTTAGCCCCACCAGCCTACAAGATTAACGCCTATGACTTGCATATACTGTACTTTTATACTGTATAGTTCAATGTTCTTTCATGTTGTTAGTACAAAGAGCATCTAACTGTACCATTTCAGGTCCTATGCATGTGCAGCCCCATCCTGTAAGTGACCACAGTGACTTAGAGATCCGTCCAATGCAAAACAATGCATATGTGCTTAAATGTTAATATGCACATATTCATACTATGCATGCATCCTCAACTGGTTGTGCATTTCGGTGTCTATCTATACACAAGTGATTATTAACAAGCCTCTTTGGAGCTGCAATGCAGAAAGGGGTGAACATGCATGTGGATTACACATACCTGTAGCGAGCATCATCGGGCAGTGATACTTTTAATGAAGTCCTTTGTGTTTAAACCTGCATGTGTGAAAAGGCCCACACCATGGAAAGTGCTTACATACTGGGCCACAAGGTTTGCCTAATTACTAATTCATTCTCAGTCAGTCGGTAAGCTAAGGTAGGGGCAGAATCTAGGAGATCTCTTATGCATGGCAGTGCATGTTCCAGCTGCAACCCACCCTGTGTCTCTCATTTTGTCCTGACTTGTGAGGGATTACCGCAGTGTGGGCTTGTGCTGAGCTGGCAAAATAAAAAGGGATAAGAGGAGGAGAGGAAGCTATACCAGGCTGAATGTGTCCGTGTTTTACATAGGCCAAATCTCCAAGAAACCTGTAGCAGTCTGGTTTAGACACTGCTGAAGGAGACATTAATGTATGTCATCTCTTGCTACAGCGTGAACTGAAAGACAGAGAATGGCTTTTATAGAAGTACCATAGCAGATCTGGTTTAGATAAAGCTGGATAAATCAAATGGGATAGTCACAGTTATTCCAGTTGCACACTTTGAAAGTAAGCCTAATAGTACATTTTCAACACCAGAGCATCAGGAAAAAGGAAATCTGGTGTGTTTGTGTGATGTAGCAAAGCAAGCAATTGCCTTCTGGATTTCCACAGTTTAGGCACAAAGTATGTGCAAATTATTTCATTCACCTGACACCAAAGAACAGCGGTTGCCTAGCACTTTCAGAGAAAATTAAATTAAGCGCCTGGAAAATGTTAGAGGAAAACTTGGAGGATATAGAATGGATTTATGGCTTTAAATCTGATGGAGCTTGATACTAATGCGGTATAAATCCTTGCCTTTCATTATAGTATTATATGAAACGCATTGGAATGGAGCGATGGATCCTATTTGACATTCCGTTACCAGAGCAGTTGTGCACAGCTTCACACTTAAGCCCTTTAAAGCTAATACATAAATGTAACATTACATATAGCTGCAGTGATCCACAGCAGTTTTTTTTCCCTCTGACTGAATCAGCAAACACATGAAATTATTCTCCCAAATGGTTTAATTACTCAAACAGATTGAGGAGCGTAATGATGTTTTGCCTCTCCAATGGCAACAATGCTGCTAATCGGCTCAGCTATTATTCTGACAATGAAAATGAATCATAAGATGCTTGTTCCTTTTTACAATATGTTAATGTCGCACACTGTCGTCAGCTGGGCTCACACGAAAATTTAGAGAAAAGCTAAGTACAGTGAAGTGTGTTCACTGAATTGTCAAATGTGAAATCAAACGAATGCATGCCACCGTTTGTCTTTATTATACGAATAATATGAAAAAAAAAAGGTTCTTTGTCTCTTTTTTTTTTACTTCTAACAAATGTATCAGCACATGGAGACACAAATTAATTCAGAATCCAAGTTACAAAGACTAAAAATCTAAATACTGATTACATGACTCTAGTAAGTAACTTGAAGTCAAACACAAAGAGTTTCTAAAAGTCTGAGCAGAATCCACTGTCTTTCTTCATTAATGCATCCAGTTCCAATTTAGTCCGCAGGGGACTAAATAGGAATGCTGGTTCCTTGCTGGCCTGCCTGAACTCCAGGTTGTGGAAAGCTAGATGGGGTCCATTTTGTCCCATGTCATTTGGTGCGGGGGGGACGGCACAGATGCATTGTGCCCTATGGCGTGGCTGTGGCGGCAGCACGTATGGGCTCATTGTGCTGCGATTATGTAGGACGAGCACGCCGCCCGCTAATCCGCCTGTGGGAGGGTGCATGCCTGTGAATTATTGCACTTTGGGAGAGGAAAAAAGAGAAGAAGGAAGAGGCAGAGAGGGAGATGAGGAGCACAGGAATGAGCAGGAGAAGAAGAAGAGGAGGAGGAGGTGGAGGAGGAGGAGGAGGAGGAGGAGCGAGAGCCACAGAGAGAGAGAAGCCCCCTTGGCTGTGATTATGAAATGGTCTGTCACAGATTAAGGCTACAGGGATGCAGGCAGAGATGAGCCAGAGCCTCCCACAGACACACTGGCTAGTCAGGCTGCTTCATTGAGCTTACCTGAGGTTATACACGCCTCGCATCCATCGATGGATGTACAGCACACACACACACACAAACACAAACACACACACACACAAACACACATGAAGGAGAAGAGGGAGGTGGGGAAGGCAAGAGGAAATGAGAGGGAGGGAGAGATTGAGAACGAGAGGAGAAAGCGTGAAAACAAACATGCTCCAAATAGGCTTGCAATTGAGAGAGAAGGGAAGAAAAGGGAAGAGAGGGAGAGAAAACTGTGCCCAAGGAAAAACACAAGAAAATAAAAGGGAAATGGGAGAGAGGGATCTTGAGACGGTTGGCAGCCACAGAAGACAGTGACTAAAATAAGACCTGTGTGGCTATTGTCTGTTTGCAAGAGGGCTTTGGTGATAAAAAGCCCACGCTATTTATCTTTCTCTTGCCTTGCCCTCCTCGAGAGCACAGATACCTGCAGATGTTTTCTCAACCAGAGAAAGAGGAGAGAGTATGTCAGAAAAGAACTGAGTGCACAGTGTGTTCACAAAGTGGAGAACTGCTTGCCTTCTGCAGGTTTGTATAATTACACTGGGAGTCCTTATTCTAAGTATCTATTATTTTCATGCCTGGAAGCTTCAGAGGTGTGCAGCATTGTGAGAAGGGTCAGAAATACTCAACTCTTCACTGACTGATTGACAACTACAGCCTGCACAGTGCTGTCCAATCACACGCTCCACTGTCAGGTTGATTCTTCCCCCGGTTTCAAGTGGAGAAGAAAAGATGTTGCCAGAGTTTGTTACAGCAGAAACATCCGTGTTTGATTGGCAGGCCAGCCTTCTTTCAGGACAGACAGAGCCAATCAGCTTAATTAGCCTGATGCTATTTCCAGGTTTTGTATCTACAAGGCTGGGATTTGTGAGTAAGGATTTAAGTTTCAGCCCGTTGTTTAAAGATTCACTGGGGCTTGCAGGTCTCTTTCACTGTAAGTCAGATGGGGAGTAGGTATACATCAGTCAAGCATTGGTAGGAGTTTCATACAGGTGTAGTCAGGTGGGGTTTTTTGTTTTTTGGGGGGGGGTTTCCTGCAGGTTGTGGTAACTCAGCTTCTTCTATGTGTTTATGAGAGAGCAGAAATGAGTCATGAGTCTGTTTTCTGTCTACATGAACTCTTATCTCTGGGCCATACTCTGAACTAGTTAATATGTACAGTATGATACTAAAGGAACATGCTTGTCAGTTTGCGGAACAGCTTCTTCTTTCCCTACACATTATGAAAAGACATTGGTTGCATGATAACCTTTCATAACTTTTTACAACCAGTAATTTGACAGTTATACCCACTTCACACGTTATTGCTCAGGAAAAGGGCAGGATTCCTTGAAGCTGATTTTTTAAAAATGACTCTTTGTGTCTACATCATGAATGTCTTCCATGAAACACCGTGATGGCATTCACCAGTATTCACTTTTAACTAATCAGGTCTTAACTCTTCAGTCTGCCTATGCTAACATTTATACATGTCAGATTAATCACTGCACAGTTGTACTTAAAGGTAAAAGTCTTTATTTCAATTAGCCTCTGCTGGCCATGTACTGCCATTTTTCCCCAGTATTACATGGTGTAATCATGCCTGATGACATCCCTTCCTTTCTTTTCTTTTTGTCACATTCCTGACTGCAGAAGAGGAATACCCTGGTAATGCATTCATCAGCCAACCGCTACCATACACACGCTCTGCAACAATGCCACGCTGAGTGATCCTCCCAAATGATTAGTTATTACTGTCTATTTCTATTTATGAACAAATGTTTAGAGAAGTTCCTGCATGCTATTTTAGAAATCATCTGTCCAACTGAGTAATCCTGTTGGGTGTAGTAGCTCAATCAGCTGGATCTGACTGCTGGACAATGAAATCAAATCTCAAGGTGATAGTCATTGCATTTTCCCACCAAGAAGATAAAGAAGATGAAGACAAAGAAGGAAAAGAAAAGAAGAAAGAAAAGAGAAGAAAAAGAAGACAAAGTCAAAGACAACGAAGAAGGAGGAGAAACACTTTATTAATCCCAACAGTTGGGGTAAGTAAGTAAGCAAATAAGTAGTTCACAGTGTGGTCATTGTCCATAGCCACAGTCATTTGGATGACTTCTGTCAGCTGATGGAGGGATCTAAAAAGTGTGTTGTTTCAAACTGGATTTAATTGGCAACAACAAGGACAAGTAATATGAATGCATTCCAACAACTAGCATTTTCAGGGACATTTTATTTTTATAGCTGGCTATTTAATGTGGAGGTATTTTATCTATTTTTATTTATTTATTGGAACAAGTGGGCACTCTTTACAATAAAGACAACCAACCTGCAAGTGCATGAACTTAGTGAAAGTGGCTAAAATTGCTATTACGCTACAAATACAGTACCAATGAAAGGCTTGGACACGCCCATTCATTTGAATGTATATGAATGGGTACATATAATAATAATGCATTTCTTTTATGGAGGTAAAAAAAGAAGCAATTGACATTCACATTCAGAGTATATTTATTAGTACTAATGTATGGTTCACTGGACTTGTGTAGAAAGTCAAGGACATGAGGCAGCACAGCTTCTCAAGCATGTGACAAAACTGTGGCCATTCTGCTACATGTATACATTATATTTCCTTACTGATCGCACTGTATTAAATGAGAGGCGATAACCCTTTGAAAGCAGTGAGTTATTACAACATCTCGGCCTGACATGACTGTAACAACCCAAGCTGATGCCAGATAATTGCTCCTGTGCTCGCCACTTAATGAACATAATTACCACGTTCTTCTGTATTCACCCCGTGATTAATTGTTACAACATTTCTTTGTTGGGTTCCGACAAATTACCCCCTCATACCACCGTTGCCATTTTCACATCAGGCAATCATAAAGTACGCAAGCAGGCACTCATAAAGACAGCCTAGAGCCACTTGAGAGCCATGTTGGGATTATTGGAGGAGACAGAGGAAGTTAAGGACTCACCAATCAGTCACTTATTATCACTGAGGAAAGGTTTTTGAAGCTGTCATTTCAACCGGAGAGGAGAAGAAGGGGATCTCATGAGCACTATATCCGGCAAAAGCCGTATGTGTCAGTTATCTGTTCACACACATGCATAAACACACTCTGAAAAGCAATGTCTTATGCGAGTGCACACCAAAATAATATAAAAGGGGCTGTCTAAATAACTAAAAATACCTCAGCAGTCACTGATGCATGCACAGCCACTTTGAGCTCCATGACACCTGTCAACTCAAAGGAAAATATGTCCACACAAGTCAAACAAAATAAGTTCTAATCCAATTCTCAGGCTCACGTTTGGGGGCAATTAGCTTGGGTATTTTTCACAGACGACCTAATTGAGAAGCTGTCACCCAGTTAAGCAAGGCCTGTCTTAAGAGCATTTGCTTAATAAGCCATGGCCTAATGCAATAAGGTGCCTATTCCCAATCAGCCATGACAAAGACTAATTTATGCCAGGCCAAATGAGCAAGAGGAGAGGGGAGTCTAGGGGCTGAGTAATGATTGCGACCACTGGAAAGTATAACAATAAAAATAAAGAATAAGTTTGAGGGCACCTGTTCTAGTCCACACACATTCCTTTTCCCAGTGTAAGTAAGAGCAAAGCATGTTCAGTATGGCCTCCTGTTGAGAGGAATGTGCTTCTTTTTGTGGCTTTGTGCCCCTATGCACATATATTCATGTATTTATACGCACAAACACAGTTCATGTTCAGACACACACAGACACATGTATATAGCACACCCAACCCATAGCGCTCCTGTGTGATTGATTCAGCAGAGCGTCAGATCGCTCACTGTGACAAATAGCTGGCTGACAGCCCAACACAAAAAAAGCCCACACCCTAACACATAACCTGTGAGGGGGACTGGGGGCATGGAAGGGGGCTGACCTAGCAGCAGGCCATTGGAGCCGTCTCCATCATGCAACCTTTTTTTTTCCCCACTACCCTTTTCAAATCCCTTTTAATTCCTTGCACTATTCCTTCTATTTCACTTTCAGTTCAGTTTTTTTTTTTTTTTTTTTTTTCCCCCTTTTTTTCTTAACCTTCTTTTTTCTTCTTTCTCCCT
>VUQK01012514.1:22812-40666 GCA_015106715.1 Bujurquina vittata
AAAGTTTGAAAAAAAAAAATAAAAACCGGGACAGAAATAAAAAAAAAAAATAGGTAAGCGCGAAAAAAGGAGAGTGAAAAACTAGTTGTGTATGTCCCAGCATGTGTCTGAGGCTTGCATGGTGGAGGGAGGAGGGCAGCACTCAGAGAGTCTCTCAGGCGTGTCCAGAGCATGAGCCAAGTACTTCTACTATGTTCAAGTCCACACACAAACACGCACACAGACACACACACACACACACACCTGCTTTCTCCCTCCTTAACCTCATACATACACAACACTTAGACACAAACACACAATGTAAACTCTTCACACTGAAACTTTTACCCTGCAATTATAAGGTTAATGTCTCATAATGGAGACTCATCGACTTGTCCATTTCCCCCAGTTGTTCCAGTGTGAGTGAGTGATTCCCAGCTCTCCTCATCCTCACATCCCTTTTCTCAACAGGGGCCCCTGCCATTTTTTTTTCTCATACACATTTTTCCACACTTCAAAGCTCTCCCTTTATTGTTTATCATGATATCTCTCACTCTGTAAGAGACTATTCTATGTTTAGATATACAGCACAAGTCAAACGTTTGGACAAACCTTCTAATTCAGTAGTTTTTCATTATTTAAAAAAATGAAGATTAATACTAAATTCATCCAAACTGTGAAGAAATATATATGGAAAAAGTGTTAATCCAGAATATGTTTTATATTTTAGATTCTTCAAAGTAGGCACCTCTTGCTTAAATGACAGCTTTGCACATCTTGGCATTTCCTCATTTGCCTTTATAAGGCAGTCACCTGGAATAGCTTTCAGTTAACAGCTGTGCCTCGTCAAGAGTTAACTTCTTGCTCTCTTAATGTGTTTGAGACCATTGGTTCTGTCGTGAAGAGTTACATGTAGAGTTGGTATACAGTGAATAGCCCTATTTGAGTAATGTTTGGATCCATATTATGGCAAAAACTACTCAGCTAAGTAAAGAAAAAGGACAGCCCATCATTACTTTAAAAAATGAAGGGCAGTCAATCTGAAAAACTGAAAAAAGTATCGTATCTTCAAGTGCAGTCACAAAGACCATCAAACATTATGATGAAACTGGCTCTCATCAGGACCGCCCCAGGAAAGGAAGACCAAGAGTTACTTCTGTTGCAGAGGATAAGTTCATCAGCGTTACCAGCCTCAGAAACCGCAAGTTCACAGCACCACACAGCATGCCCACCTAAATGCTTCACAGAGTTCAAGACTGCGTGAATCTGGACTTCATGGTCAAATTGCTGCAAAGAACCCGCTTCTAAGTAAGAACAACGGGAGGAAGAGAGTGGCTTGGGCCAAGGAACACAAGGATTAGTCATCAGACTAGTGGAAATCTGTCCTTTGGTTTGATGAGTCCAAATTTGAGATTCCTGGTTCAAAATTTTGTAAGACGCAGAACTACATGTGTAGTTCTCATTGTGATATATGGAGGAGGAAGTGTGATTTATTCAAAATCCAAGGCATACTTAACCAGCATGGCTACCACAGCATTCTGCAGTGACATGCCATCCCAGCTGGTTTGCTTCACATAATGAGCATTAGGCTGCATTCAATAAGACTATAAACTGGCAACTGAGAGCATAAACTTATGTATTACCCCCTTACTGGAAGAAAACAAGTTTAAGTCATTCTGCACTGGCTTTTCTTTTCAGATTTGGAAAATTATCTTAACTACATCCTCTTTTATATTTAGTCTTGGATTACAGCAGTATGAGCAGTACATCCTTTTAAAGGGATGTAAGACTCAGTGTGGGGAAATAAATATACTGTAACGTGTAAATGCTTGAAGATATGAAAAAAATTAAAAACACTTTTTCATGTACATGCTTGCAAGTTCCCATTATAAACACAAACTAAAAATCAGCACACACCCTTGGAATGAAGCAGTATTTGATGAGGAGAGCAGATTAAAACTCGCAAGAGAACCATACATGTTCAACACTTCAGCGTACTCTGTAACTTTGCAATTAAATAGTGAATGGATCAATGTTTGTATATGTTTGTGTGTGCATGTGTGTGTTGAGGGGCCTCAGGGGCCTGTCCTAATGAGCTATCTGTGTGCATTTCTAACAAGAGCTCGGTGCAGCGCCCACGGCACTGTCATCCTGGGCCGCGGCTGACCTTGCACGGCTGCTAGGCTGTGTCGTTTGCTATATTTATGGCACCACCACCACCTTGCTGTGTGTTTGTGTGTGAGTGTACATTCACCAGTGTGTGCATTCCAGGAGGGTGGGAGTGCAGGGGGGCTCACTCAGGAAGCAAATACTGTGTATATCAGCATAATGAATCAAGTGGCAAAGAGAGAGAGAGAGAAACAAAGAGGGAGAGAGGGAGAAAGAGGGAGGGCTGAATGGAGGAATGGATGGAGAAAGCCATTTTCCCTCTTCTGTTTTCTACCCTCCCGGCAACCAACCCCTGTGGTGTCTATTCTGTCTATTCGCCTTATTCCTTTTTTTCAACCCTATTTTCTTTTTTCCCCTTTTTTTTCTTTGCCTGGCTAGATCACATTTCTTCTCCTTCCTTTAGCAGCGCATTAAAAGCAATCATTCAGATACTGGGAGTTGGGCTGGAAAGAACACACAAGATCTTATTCGATGGCCTCTCTGTCCCTACTCTGGACATACAACATCAACCCATTCAATGAGAACTGGAGTTTAAAGCATTAACAGCATATACACACACAACAAAATATATACTGGTAGCATGTATCAATTCATATTAAGCTACTGTGCAAGTATGCATGCAGCTCTGTGAGTTTGGCACCAACCAAGCCAGCTGAATCACCAATGGAATAACAATAATGCATGTGCATGGAATCATCTGGACCCCCTGTTCATTTCTGTGCAGGGGAGGCTAGTGCACACACTCACACACAAACACACACTTAGATACATACACGGCCTCAATATGCAAAGCTCCCCTGTGCTGGGTTAAGGGAGAGGGGCGTGCTGCTGTGAATACTCATCTGAGCCTGGCAGAGGGAGCTGTGTGTATCCCCCCATAACCTCAGGGCGAGGGGCAGGGGAGGGCACTCAATTTGCGTGGGCTACACATACACAAGTAAAAACACACATCTGAAAACACATTGGCACACACAGGGACACAAACAGGAGTCAGACACGTACATGCTTGTACGCCAACACACACACACATGCACATTATAACCCATGCGTACACACATTCACACTTGCAGGCGATAAGAAAGGGAGCACTATGACGAGGGGGCGCCGTGACCAAAAGTAAAGTTTTAATTCGGTCCTCGGGGACACTGCTTACTCATCCAACTCCCCCAAGGACCGACTTCCTCTGAAATCTATTCAAATCACATCTCTCCTCCGCCTTTTATTGCATTTCTCATATCCCCCCATCACAAAGTGACAAATCACCACACACTTCACAGAACCAACATCACTTTCGCTCCATTTTGGGGGACAGATTTGGGGGATTTTTACTTTTAAACTGATTAGAGAAACTCACTTCCTACTGGTATTTCCATTATTTTCCATGAGCATTGTCGCACAGGAGTCAGTCCAGAGAAACCTATACCTGAGCAGCTGAAATACCTGGAGTGTTTTGAGGTGGAAGAATTATTTACTTCACAAATTTGTAACTGCCACATAAAGTCCCACCGCTACTGTAAAAAAGGCTCACACACTTTCAATTTCCCATCTTTAATGCACATTGAACACTAATTTCATTGCGCACTCCCTCTCGAACATGCAAACACACAAGTATAGGAACACACTCTGCAACTCAAGTCCCGCACTTCCTGCCAGTGTTCTCCCTCCATTCTCAATAAAGCAGGTGATGAGAGCGTCTAGGTCTAATTAGTTTATGCAGACGTATGAAGCTGGTGGGACAGGCAGCATTGTTATTATTTCTCTGCCAGCCCACTGCAGACAGACACACATACACACACACACACCAACAGTGACACTTACAACGTCGTCTGCCGTATCCCCAACTACGCTCATCGAGGATGGTTGGGGGGGGGGTGAAATGGTGGGGCGGGTGAGGCTGGATGAGAAAGGGGGTGTCAGGATGAGGAGAGCCGGTGTGCAAGTGTGAGAAGAGAGGGAGAGAAGCGCCACTTGATATATTCGTAATGTTCCTTAATATTTTCATTTTGATGTAATTTGTGGCCCCGGTTTTTTAAATATCCGCTCTGTAATAATGTTTAATTTCAAGGGTCAGTCTGCCAAGGAGTATATTAAAGCTGATAAAACTCATTTTCCACAGGCCCAATATCGCGCCCAGATCAGGTTAGGAGGCCAGCCTCCCTGAATATTTCATCTTTTATCATGCCGATAATGGGAAGATGACAGAGGCGCATTATTACAATGAGAGAATTGCTCATTTTCCTGACGGGGAGGGCTGCCTGGCTGCTTGGCTGCCTGCTTTCCTGACTGCCTGCATCAATGACTGGCTGGGACTGCCGAAAGCCGAGGGCTCCACAGAGTGTTTGTCGCAATAAAAGCAATTCTTCCCTGGGAGAGGAGAGGTGACGAGTGGAGAGGAGGTGCAGCGAGGGGATGGAGGTAGAGAGAATGAGAGAGAGGTAAGAAAGAAAGTGAGTGAGAGAGAGAAAAGCAACTTTCTTCAACCACCTCACTTATTTGATTGCAATGAATAATAAATGTGTGGGCTTGCAGTTGGAGTGGGGTGGGGGGGGCGGGGGGTGAGCCATGAAGCAACATCAGTGTGTGTGTGTGTGTGTGTGTGTGTGTGTGCGCTTGTGGTTATGTGGCAGGGAAGGGGGCTAGGTGATAATCACAGATTTGAAGAGGGTCTCCATTCTGAATTAACCAATTTAATTGAGCCATTAGGAAAGAACAAAGATGAGGCTATAGGGTGAGACATTGGGGGGCTGGGGGGGCTCTAACTGATCAGCAGTCTTGGGAATGGAACCTGCCCCGCACACAAATGACTAACTGGGCCGTTTCTGGCGCCAGAGCAGCTTACTAAATGGACCCAATCAGGGCTGTTCTGGAGACCACCTGTGTCCCGTACAGGTCACAACTATTAGACCCACATTAGAGGGCTGTGATAGACGCAGGCGCCACTCCAGCCATCCCAATAATGAGGATAATAAGACTACCATAATGGCATATTTATGGGTTGGCTAGGAGAAGAAGAGGACTGGCTGCTCTGTTTTAGGCTATTCTGAATAGGAGAGAAGGAAGTGGGAGAACTCACAGTCAGGTGACAGTGGAAGACTGTACGGCTTTAAGAAATTTACAATATCATAGCCTACAATTTCAATTACCAACATGATTACAGGACTTAATCCTTCACACATAAAGCCTTTAATGAAAGAAGCAGCAAAGGAGAGGGCCAGGAGTGATCAGAATAAAATTACTCACAAGAGACCTAGTTATGATACATTTCCATTTTCACTGGCTGCGCTGTGTGAAAGATCTGTCACACACCAGGTGGGCCTATCTTGGCATTTAATATGTTAATCTGTAATCTTACTCTTCATTCAACTATTCTACTACAGGCACCACACTGAAGGAATTTTCTTCTTTTTTGTCTTTCTTTCTAGAACTCTAATCTTAGCAGTTTTCACGGAGCCACAGACACTGGATACAAGAATGAATGGTGGGGAATGTGGATGCAAGTTCTGCACCAACTAATCATTAAACATCCTGATCAACTTCAAAAACATAGTCCTCAAACATAAACCTGTGCAGGCTTTTGCTTTGAAAGAGATCGCCAAATTAGTTATGTCTCATAAAGGGTAAAGATTTGTTTATGTGTCCATGTAAAATGGATGAGCAGAATCCACTAACAATATATGTGTGTGCACCAATCCTGTTTCCCATCTGCATGAAACAACAAAATAAAATACCAATTAAAGTTCACTTTCAATTAAGTTTAGTTTCACCTGCTCATTTCTTTTTTCCCTTATTGATTGCCCATTTCAAATTACTCTCAAGTTCTCGTTCCCATGCTTTTACTCTGTGTCAATGCATTGGCATTTTCAAACAAAAGATGCTCTTGTTTTCCACATTAACCCGTGCCCTAACCTGTATCAGCAACATTTGGCCCATTCTTCTTTACAGCATTGTTTTAGTTCATTGGGATTTGCTAGACTTCATTTCTCTTTAGGTCTGTCTTAAGGTCCTGCTGCAACATTTCAATCAGGATGATATCTGGTCTTTGATTGGGCTCTTACAACACCCTGACTTGCAGATTTCCCCGGGTCCTGTGTCTGCAAAACCAGCCCAAATCATCACCGTCCACCACTTGTGCTATGTTGTGTTTGGCCTTCAGCAAACATGGCACTGTGCATGATGTTCAAAAGTCTTGTGGTTCGTTCAGATGCAACATTGCAAACCTATGACACGCTGCCATGCTCTTTTTAAAGAGATGAGGTGTTCTCCTAGCAGCTCTTCCAAACGAGCCATACTTATTCAGTCCTTTTTCTAGCTGAACACAGACTTTAAATTTGCTGCGATGTCCACTCCTGGGGAGATTATGGTATTTTGTTAACACAAATCTGAGTGCTCCAGACCAGTAAACTGCACGCCAAAAAAATCTGCTTTTATGGAGGTCATCACTCTTGCTGATCAGTTCATCAAGTGTTTTTTGACTAGCAGCACCTGACTGCTACTTGTCTCTTAATTCCTATGGAAGCAGTAAGCATGTAAGCATTTCCTTTCTGATTTTGAAAAGAAACTGGAAGGCTTTGGAAGGACAACATAATTACGGATTATGATGAACTGAAGTTAGAAGAGTTATCCAGTTAATGATGTCTTAGTAAATACAATTAGTGGATACCTGTTGCCACAAAGCTCAGAGAGAGATCTGGGGAAGGAGGGAAGGATGGGCAATGACAGCAACAGCAGTTTGAACAATCTAACATCTTTAGTTTAACAGCTTGCCAGTTTTATAGCTTTCATTGTACAAGAAAGAAAGAAGAAAGAACCACTTTTCCTTAACCACAACCCACCCATTCTTAGCCACCCTCCAAAAGGTGCCAGACACTTTGGGTGCATCCCTGTGGAGAGGAAGAGGAAGTGATGAGTAACCCAAAGGGCAACAGAGGTCATCAGTGACCAGCGTGACTGCCAACAACCCCAGGGAAGAGTAGGATGGAGTCAATGTGTCTGGACCCCCACGCCATTCAAAAAAAAAAGAAAAAAAAAAGAAAAGAAAAAGAGAGGGAAAAAAAAACAAGAATCAGTCACTGTGTCAGGAGGGGTGAGGATGAAGTGTTGGGCTGAGCTGGGGTGGGGGTTAAGGGGAGTGGGTGATGGTGGGTACCAGACTGGGGCACCTCGGGGGACTTTTGGGGAGGAAGAGCCATGCACCATGTCTCCTGCTACCAACCGTTGTTCCCTCATTTGATTGTGAAGCCATGAATAATGCATGGCAGATGGGACTGAAGGAGGGGGAAGGATGGAGGGGTGGGAAGGGGGACCTCAACCTTAAAGGGGCCCTGCCACAGTGGGAGTCATTACCGATGAACAACCACACTGATGAGCCATGGAGATAGAGAGAGCTAGCAGAGAGAGCGATAGAGAAGGAGAGAGAGAGAGAGATGGGGGATGAATGTTGGAGAAAAACAAACAAGAGATAAAAAAAAAAAATAGAACGAAGGATGCCCATGAAATCAGGCTCCTCAAATGTTTCAAGCATGCCGCTTATTGACTGTGTTTTTCCCTCCTCTGTTTTCATCACTGTAGATGTTCTGTTGTTGTTTTCATCTGTACATTCATCTATCCATAATTAAACTCTGGAAAATACTAGTTTTCCTGTTTGTTTGTATTTGTTGTGGTGGTTCTTGGTAATAAGTTTTATCTGTACACAGGAGTGCAGTAAGTAGAAGTGCATGCACAGTAGAAACTTTAAATAATGCAGTCCCACTGATAGGCCAGAGCATCCATTACACTCACGATTGATTAGAAAGCTTTAAGAATTTGATCAATTCCTGTATAAAGAGCATAACATTAACTAGCGATGTGCACATATAGCAACATTTTTAACCACTGGGACATCATTTCCAATCATGCAGATATTTATTCCAGTGGTTGAAATAACAGTGGGTCTGTGACGTCGGCATGACATATGTGGCTTTCCATAAGACAGTGCAGTCCAAGTTCATCATCTTCACAACTTTATGGAATTTTGAGGTTCACTCTATTTACAGCATTGAGTGGCTTTGCCTTCCAGCTCCTTCCAGTTCCAGTACTGCTTCTTATTTTACTGTTCCCTGCAAATCTAATGAGCCAGACAGTACATTTTACAGAGTGTAACTAACTTACTAACTACTGCTTCGAGTCACTGTAAAGGAAATTCAGAGTTTTATTTCCAAGCACATTTAACATATTAGATTGTGAACTCAGCAGTACTGATCTGTAAAGTTTAAACTCTTATTTGTTTTTTGGGTGGGTCAGACTCACAGCTCAGTGAAGGAATAGTGCCCATATCCTAACCTTTCCCATTCCTTTATGATCGAGCTTATAATTAGGGCTGGCTCAGATGACCCTGAACCATCCCCTAGTTATGCTGCAATAGCCCTAGGCTGCTGGGGGGTTCCCATAATGCACTGAGTGTTTCTTTTCATTCACTTCTTCTTACTCTGTTTATACTCCACTCTGCATTTAATCATTAGTGATTATTAATCTCTGGCTCTCTTCCACAGCATGTCTTTTGTCCTGTCTCTCACCTTTCAGCTCCAACCAGTCGCGACAGATGACTGTCCCTCCCTGAGCCTGGTTCTACCGAAGGTTTCTTTGTATTCAAGGGGAGTTTTTCTTTTCCACTGTCACCAAATGCTTGCTCAAAGGGGGTCATTTTGACTGTTGGGTTTTCTCTATAATTATTGTAGGGTCTTTACCTACTATATAAAGCACCTTGAGGTGTCTACTTGTTGTGATTTGATGCTATATCAATAAAATTGAATTGAATTGAATGTTATACACACCTACAGGTGCTGCAGATTTAATTTTCTACATAGTTGAGCAAATAACAGCTCAGTCCCCTTAGTCAGAGTAGTTGGATGGATAAATATCACCACCACACCTGCCCTTGGACTGATTATTTTACACAGTAAAGTTTTACAAACTTTCAAACCTACTAATGAGTGGAAATTAACTTGTGTGCTTAAATACAGTAAATAACATACACCACAATAACTGTTATGTGTGGGAGTACAGCTATGAAAAGGAATTATTACCTGCTTGCTAAGTGATGACGTAACAGCCGGTCCAAGTGCCTCTTGTGTTGGATGAGTGCCTAATTTTTTTAATATACTCAAGTGCTTTGTCATGTAACGATAGCACGGCAGATTGATTTTACTATGACTTTATCAATTATGATGATGCATTAACAGTAAAACAAGCTAAACATCACCTTGACTGGCAAGTTAGGTTACTCTGACCATCATCAATACTTGTTATCATCATCATCCTATAGCACAACTCTATTTGGGATGCTGTGTAAAATGTAAATAAAAACACAATTCAATGAATTGCAAACAATTTAAATCCTATTTTTCACAGATAACAGTTAAAAAACTGCTTATCCAATCATGTCTTAAATGTAACTAATTTGTTATGTAATTTGTTGAATGTTTTTTAAAAGAAGTTTATTATGAAACGAACATTTAAGAAGGTCGGGGTTAGAGCAACAATGTATGATAATGCTAAAAGAAGCACTTGACAGAAGCTCTCAAAACACAAAAGAGCATCCCAAAGAAACTGAGTCTTTAAATGTGAAGATGACAAGGGTTTCATGACTGAAAGGACATCTCAGAAACTATTTCAGCCATTGAAGAAAAACATTTCTCAACATAAAATTACATAAAAAAGAATTTGTTTGTTCTTCTTCTGAAGTACATGCTATCATCGAACGAGTCTGGGAATGTGGAAAAATCTCTTGTCCCTTACAAGGCCCAAAACTAATATTGAATGGCAGCCAAAAATAGAATCTTTTCTATTCTATTCCAAATCACTGTATTGGCTATTGATACACTTTTGAAAACCAGCACTAGTGAACATGGTTGTGAACATGGTTAATCATTGCATCCTCAAGTCCAGGTTAAAACCAAAAAAGTAAAAGCAGAAAGACAACACCCATAAGCTCAGCCACCTTTGTTGACCCTAACCCATTTACAGTGCACTGAAGTGAAATGGAATACCACCCTGTGGTCTGGCAAATACAAATCGAAAATTCTTTTTCAAAATCACAGACATTGCATCCTGCAGGCTACCGGGATCATTGGGTTTGTTATCAGCACAGTTCAAAAGCAAAGATACAGAAACAAAACATTTCCACAGCAGTTTTCATCAATGACCCATTTTTTCTCTCTCTAGGCAGAGGCCCTCCACATGATCATGTGTACATCTTAAATTCTGATCCTTCAATATTAAATGTTCTATTTTTCTAATTTAAGTGTTTCAGGTGTTTTTACCTTCACAATAAAAAGAACACATTAACATTTCTTCAGCTAGAACTATATCATGTATAGCCCACAATTCAGTAACATGTAGAACCACCTTTAGCAAAAACTTGAAGTAGTTGTTTTCTCTATAACTTTCCCGTTCAGTCTCTCATAGTGTGGAATTTTAGCCTACTTCTCTTTCCAGGGTTGCTTCCCTTTATTGAAGTTTGCATTCACAGCTCTCTTAAGGACCCGCCACAGCATTTCAATCAGATTGAGGTCTGAACTTTGACTGGGCCATTGCAAGACCTTAATTCTTTTGTTTTTCAGTCATTCGGTTATAGATTTGCTGGTGTGCTCGGTATCATTGTCCAATCATTGCATGACAATTTCAGCCAAGCTTTAGCTGTCAGACACATGGCCTTACATTTGACTAGAGAAGACGTTGGTCTACAGAGGATGTTCATGGTTGAGTCAGTGACTGCAAAGTGCCCAGGTCCTGTGGCTGCAAAGCAAATCCGAATCATCACCCCTCCACATCTGTGCTTGATGTACTTAATATGAGGCATTTGTGCCAATTTGCTGTTTGGTTATTGCCAAACGTGGCGCTGCGCATTATGGGTAATCATCTCTACTTCTTGGCTGTCCAAAGGACATTTTTCCAGGCATCATGTGGGTTGTTCTGGCTTTGTTTTTAGTAACAAAGCCATTTTAGAGAGACGAGGCCTTCTCCTGTCAACCCTTCCAAACAAGCCATATTTGTTCAGGAACTTTTGTTCAGTACCCCATTTATCATGCTAACTAGGGTCTGTAGAGTCTGAGATGCAGCTTTTGGGTCTTCTGCAATTTCTTTGAGCATTGCATGGTCTGGCCTTGGAGTGACATTTCTTGCATGTCCATTTCCTGGGAGATTGTGCCATTGTGTTTACGTATACCTGAATGCACCAGACCAGCAAACTGCCAAAACTTCTGCTTTTATAGAGGTCACACTTGATGATGATCGATTATTAAGTACATTTGATTAGCAGCACCTGGTTGCTACTAAACTTCTTAATCCAATTGGAAGCAGTAAGGGTGTATTTAGTTTGCCACACATATAGTTCTGTGACAAAAATCTTTTTTCCTGTATGTGGTGGGGGAGCATTTGTGGATATGGCATGGGTAATTTGCACATTTGTGAATATCGTGTTAGTGCTGAATGGTATATACTGGGTCTGGAGTAACATATGCTGAAAATCAGATTGTCAGGGAAAGATTTGCTTATTTCAGCAAGAAAATAACACACCACATTCTTCATGTATTTTAAAAGCAAGGTCTTGCAGTTAAAAAGTCTGGGAACTAACCTGATCTGCCTGCACTCATGTAACCTACTGAAAACATCTCAAGCATTGTTAAAAAAATGTGAGGACACAAACTGTTTGGTTTTCAAAATTAGAATAATTTCAGCACTCAGTTCCCAGACATTTTTAGAGTGTTGTTAAAAAAGGAGAGTTGATGCAACACAGTGGGAAGTTCTTAGCATCAAATTCAAAATAACATAAATGTATACGTTACCAGTGTCTCCAAACTTTTGACTGGTACTGTACATTTTCAAGGAACAATAAAAAGGATCCGACTCTTTATACTGCTTTCAATAAAATATTGGCTTTAAAATATTTTGAAATCACTGCACTCCATTTGTATTTCAATGTTATATAATACCTCAGCTTTTTAGAAACAACAAACTTAGGGGAAATCAACAAATAACTGACCACAAATAACCAAAAAATAACCAAGCTCTGAAAAGCAATTATTAAATCATTTAAGTCAAAATGTTAAGTATTATTTTTGTTGCTTTTTGACTATTTTCTTCACTACAAATTAGAATTTTGGATACTGAAAAGCACTAAATAATTTATATATAAATCATACACAGTAAGCATATTATTAGAATATTTTACTGCTCAATTATTTTTACATTGATAGAGAAACTGATATGCACATGTACAGTAAAGTGTGCTCACACTGGTCAATAACAAAAACTCCCCCCGAAAAACGAAACTCATACTTGCAAATCCATAGAAACACAATTTCTTTCCACATATGCAAGTTGGTGGAACAGGAGGTGGGTGGGAGAGGGAAATGAGCAAAGCCATCCAGCAGTATTGCTGCTTCTAGCAATGTGTGTATGTGTGTGTCAGCGCAGGTGTGTATGTTATCTTATGTGTGCTTGAGAGCCGTTCCTGCGGCAGCAGCTAAGGCGCTGTAGCAGCACTAGGTGTTATCACTCATTCTGATTCCGTATTACAGCATGACGGATGGGCCCCCGCGGGCCGGCGAGCGTCGCCACACGCTTATTACCGCAGCTCTTAAGTGGGAGTTGATTTAGCTTAAATAGGTTGTTTCATAAGGAGAAGACACTGGCGCTGTCACCACTGCTCTGCTCCTTGCTACAGCAAACCACCACTCTAATTGAATAATGCCTTCTTTACATACCTATTAGGGTGCTTGGGTACAGAGTGTGCCCCAATAATTGCTTATACAACCTGGCTAATTTGGCCTTCACCCTCTGCATGCACAGACATGCACACATGCACAGACAACCCTCCTCTCCCTAATGTGTAATATTCATGTCTCTAATATCCATGGTATGTGCATGCTTTATACTAATTTTAAAGTATTGAGTGAAGATCATTACTATTGCTCCAGTGAATTAGAAACAACAAAACAAATAGTCATATATTTGAGGAATAAATCCAGCACTTGATACTGCATATCTAATTTGATATTTCTTTAACCTGAATCCAATGGAATCACTGAATTTTGGATGCTATAAAAGTGCAAATAGACCTACAATCTAAAGGATTAGTGTTTCATTTGCATATCACAGGGAAATATTTGAGCATGCATGTTCCAATAATACAAGTGCCACGCTGTTTAAGCATGGAGGTGGTTACGATGGGAGGAGGCTTGGATAAAAGCACTTCGATTAACTAAATGTTGATCCATTTCCCTGTCTCCGTTGGCTTTAAGAGATTATTGCTGATGCAACTGTGCGATGGCATGTGAATTGTGCACCACTGTGCAGCGCAACCTGTGCCAACTCTCTGTAAGTGAACAAGGCACCATGGATTCTTGCCAGCAACAACATACTCCCAGGGAAGCTGGAGTTGGCCGTCAATCATGAGCCCTCAAATGGAAATGCACCCTATTCTCACTAGCCCACCACTTCACTCAGTTTGTCAGACAGACATAAATTCATACACGTGCAAACAAACAAACACACACACACATACAAAGGCACTGAAAGTGAAGGGGGGAAAAATAGGTGAGCACTTTAAGGGGAAAGTTTGATAAGAATGTCTTGATTAATCCAGCAGCTGCACTAAATTTAACAGAGATTTCAAGACATCATGAACAGCATGGGAATTTCTCCAGCTCAGTTGCCTTGGGTCAGAAGTGCTCAGGTTAGAATATAATTTTACTCACTGGACAGAATTCAAAACAGAGTTGGTAAGTGCTAGACATGCTATACAAGCACCAAACCCCCCTCTTCAGTAAGTCCCAGCATTTTTTTATTCATTTAAATGATATTCAGAATTAAAAGTGGGTTTTATCCTTACACTGAGCTGAGATGTCCTTGTCCTCTTTATACAAATTTTCTCTCTGGTTAGTCAACACCCACTTTCTTATTGTTAAAGTGCAGGGTGATTAGCTACTGTCGACAGAACCCTCTGAGGGATTTTATTTTATTTTATTTTAGTTGTATGCAATGAGTTTTGAGTTCCCTTCCCTACTTTTTGCATTCCTCCACACCAAACATCTGCTGTGTTGGTGTACTCCAGTTATATTACACTGACAGTTTAGTTACAGAAAGGTTATTTAACAGGACACTGAATATGATGCATTTATGGCTTGCGGTCTTTAAACAACATTGTTTCTATCAGATATACAACCCCATTCCAAAAAAAGGTGGGATGATGTGTAAAATGCAAACAAAATGGAATGAATTGCAAATCTCATAAACCCATATTTTATTAAACAATAGAACACAGAACACACATAAACTGAGACTTTTTATCATTTCACGAAAAATATTAGCTTATTTTGAATATGATGGCAGTAACAGTGTTGGGATGGGGACAACAAAAAGTTGGAAAAGGAAGTGGTACAAGAAACAACAGGTGAGTAACATGATTGCATATAAAAAGAGCATCTTAGGGATGCTTATTAGAGTTTCACAGAAGTAAAGATGGGCCAGAAGTTCACCAACCTGCAAAAAACTGCATCTACAAATTGTGCAGCAATTTCAGAATATTGTTCCTCAACATTATGGGCACTCAGGTGGCACTGCATGAAAAACAGGCATGAATCTGTCGTGGAAACGACTGCGTGGGCTCAGGAACACTTTCAGAAATCACTGCATGTGAACACAGTTTGCCGTGCCATCCACAAATGCAGGTTAAAGCTCTATCATGAGAAGAAAAGGCCATATGTGAACATGATCCAGAAAAACTGCCATCTTCTCATTTAAAATTGACTGAGGAAAACTGGAAAACTGAACTCTATTTGGAAAATATGGATGGTGCGTCCTCCAGACTAAAGAGGAGAGAGAACTTCCAGTTCATTATCAGTGCTGAGTTCAAAGTCTGCATGTCTGATGGTATGAGGGTGCATTGGGCAGCATGCACATCTGGTAAGGCACCATCAGTGCTGAAAGGTATATACAGGTTTTAGAGCAACATATGCTCCCATCCAAGGAAAGCCTTGCATATTTCACCATATTACACCTATTACAACAGCATGGCTTTGTAGTAGAAGAGTCTGGATGCTGAACTGGCCTGCCTGGAGTCCAGATCTTTCACCAACTGAGAACATTTGGCACATCATAAAACAAAAAAATACACCACACAAGACCCAGAAATGTTGACGAGCTAGAATTCTATATCAGACAAGAATGGGACAACATTCCTCTCCCAAAGGTCAAGCAACTGGTCTCTTCAGTTCCCAGATGTTTATGGACTGTTGTTAAAAGAAGAGGGGATGGAACACAGTCTTAAACATTTTAAATTTTTTAAACAGTTTTAAACAGTTTTAGACATGTTGCTGCCATCGAATGTAACACAAGCTAATATTTTTCATGAAATACTAAATTATCTCAGTTTAAACCTCTGATGTGTTTTCTGTGTTCTATTGATTTGCAAATCATTCATATTTCATTTATATTTTACACATCGTCCCAACTGTTTTTGGAATTTGGGTTATATATCTGATAGAAGCAATGTGGTTTCAAAGCTCACATGGCTTTATAGTGTTTTCTTGACTAATTGTAATAAAATCCGTACAGAGCACAAGACTCACAGCTATTGTAGATAAGGTTCAAATGTAGGTAAATAAAAACAGAGCACTAGATTACCGGTAACCTGTTCTGCTATCTAGCTGCTGAGCTCACACAGCTGAGGATGCACTGGTCCTTTTGTGATCACAAAGAGAAGCAGTCGACTGCATACATACATATCAAATCGTGTCAATGCTCATCCATCCTCTGTGGATCACAAGAAATGCAAAAGCTATTAGGTGCTAGTACCAAAGACCGCCAGGAAGCCAGAAAGCTATCTTACTACAAAGTAACAGAAACTTACTATTAAATGTTAACAATAATAACACATTCAGTCTCAATCTACTTAACACAGTCATACCAACATCACACACACACACTCTCCCTGTACAAACACATAAGCAAACACATGAAAATCTACTCAAATACACATGGGAACAATCACAACACACACGTTTACAAAGTGTAGATTTGTATAGTCTGTACACATGTGCCCACCCTTATGCACAACCCTCTGGGTGCTTTGGTGTGCCAACCCGCTCTCTTTCCCATGCGTGTTGGCTGTGCCCTCTGGTTGGCGGTGATTGATGATGGCCATGGTGAGGCAGATCATTTGGATGGCCCCATCTACACAGGACGTAAATCAAATCAGCTTTGCTAATGATTCTCAGACGCTCATCTGGCAGCCATGGCTAGAACCCCATCACATTTTGCACAGAGGGACAAAAGAAACATCAATAAGTCCCAGAACAGTTTTATTTGACCACTCCTTCCAGAAATTGATGTCCAACTCCGCAAAGCTTTCTTTGTGAAAGAGAGGTCCTCTCTGTCTGGGAAAAATCATCACACACGTTTGGTGTGTGAACATGTGAGAAGCTCTATGCATATACATGCATTCAGTTACGACGCATGGTGATTAGCATGAATCTGAATAGGGAGAAGACTGCTTCACTTGGATACCCACTAACAGCTCTGCCAGGCTGACAAACTTAAATATGACAAAGCAATCAAGCAGGTATTGCTGAAGAAGAGAAAGAAAAATCCAGAATCAAAACTTTAGCCTCCAGATAACTCACGCAGTCTCTGAATCAGTCTGTGGATCCAATCCTGTTGCTAGCTGTGATGTGATGGATAACCCTGGCAGGCGAGAGGACCTCAGCCCTCAGGCCACCATGGGTGACCCATTACAACTTTTCATTAAAGCGTCTGTCTGATGCACTGCCTTGATTTGTCCATAATTTATGATGCCATTACAAGCTAATTAGTGCCAGGATCACTCTGCCCTGCTCAGCACGCCAGGCCCTTGGCAGTTAAGAGGGCACAAAGTGCTGGCATTGGTTGCCCAAGTACTCGCAAAGGCTACTCTCAACAGTCAGTTCATTTTGTTTGGTCCTAAAGACAGTAAAGACACTTCCATAAACAGAAACTAGTAAAAAAAAAAATTTTTTTAAATAAAATAAAAAAGCAGCTCCTTTACAAAACAATGTTTTAATTGCATAAAATGCACTTAAGTTAGGTGTAAAGCAAAAATCTCTTCTAAAGTGCTCTCAGTCTATTTTGGCATTTGCATTTCCCTATCATCACCTCACAATCAAACTGTGTTACAAGAATGACCTTGTCCTTGAAAATCTGGTTTTGGTTTCTCTAGGCTTTGCTCATTGGTAGCTATCACTGCCAGTGCTAACTCTCAGTTTATCCTAAAGCAAATCAAAGAATCTGCTGCTGTACTTTTAAATAGTCTTTGTGATTATCACTGCGTGTCCAACAAAGGGTTTCTCAGAGTCTGAATTGCTGTGATACAGAGTACCAAATTATTTTGGTAAATGTTTTATAGATGAGTTATTTAAAAAGCAAAAAAAATATTTTTTAATTTGTATTTCTTTGTCTTTACAGTTATTTGACCTTAGATGGAGAGGACATGTAAACTTCAAAATGTAGATCATCTGCATACAGAACAAATGCAGCCTAACAGAGCAGAGAGTGACTGTCCTCAGCAGCTTGTCTAAGGATTGGGGGGTGGGGGGGGGGGTCTCATCAAAGCCAGTGAATCCATGCATGAAAGTCAATCCACTGCTTGGGTGGGTTTATTTTTTCATTAGTGACACCCGGCTTGAAAAGGAAG